>CM067761.1:27243410-27245910 GCA_034642375.1 Vigna nakashimae
CCCTCACGTTCGCAAAGGCATCACACCACGAGACGGTCCACCCCCCACCTGCCACAGGCAAGCAAGCAAATGAAAACATCAAGTGACGCAACGCCAAGCATCGCTAGGCATGAAATGGGAACCATCGAGATAATAAGGGCCGCTACACGATCGCCTGCCTGGTCGGGGCTGAGCCAGGACTTTCGGAAATGACCGCTTGTCAAGTGAGACCCTCCCACAAAACCCTTCCGACCGAGGCCAAAAGATCCATCACGGACGTGGTGGAAGGTTTGATCTTCGGTCCGAACAGCGTGCGAGAAAACCACACAAAAGACACTCACTTTTACCTGTCTGGGGTCGAGAAGTTCCATGACCTGCTGTCATTTCCACAGCCGGGCCACTTTCCTAATCAACCATGGAGCGGCGAGATGACGCCCCATTGCCTGGGTAGAGATCGAAAAACGGTGCGAGGAGCCCCCAAGGCACCACTCTCGCACACCAGCCAAAGTGAGTCAAGCTAGCGTGAAGAGCTGCTCCCCCCCTATAAGGGGTTATTTTGCAAAAGGCAGATTTGTACAAGTAGATACACTTTTTCTGAGCAGACATAAGTCCATATCTCGAGCTACACAATGAATTTGGACGAGATTTTTTGCAGGGATCCTTAGAAAAATGGTATCTCCCACGCCACCAAGTTTCATAATTTTTCTCAAAGGGGAAGTATTTTTTTTATTTTTTCCAAAACCCGAAAAACCGTAAAATCGGGAAAAATGGAAAAGTGCATCTAGAGGTCGAGTTTTGAGCTGATTGGTTCCAGTCCACTTCATACCAACATAAGTAAGCTTCCCTCCAAATTTCATTCAATCCGCTCGCGGGAATTTTGTTTTATGACGTTTTTACAAAACAGCTAAACTTCAAAAATTTAGAACTACCTCAAGATGGTTTGCTTTTGCAACCAAACCTTCACAGCATTGTTTTGGGACCATTTGAAGTGTTTTCCAACCCATAAGTCTCAAAAATCATGACTTTGAAAAATTCACAAATTTTGGCCCCAACCACCATGCACCACAAACTTAGCCAAGTTTCACCACCAAACTTGGCTAGCTTCAAAACCCACCAAAATGAAAAACTTCTTGCACCAAGATTTTTACAGTAGCATTTTGGTGATATAAAGAGGGCATTCCAAGCATCAAACCCCAAAAACCAACACTTTGAAAATTTCACAAAACTTGCCACCATGCACCACAAACTTAGCCAAGTTTCACCACCAAACTTGGCTAGCTTCAAAACCCACCAAAATGAAAACTTTCTTGCACCAAGATTTTTAGGGTAGCATTTTGGGGATATAAAGAGTGCATTCCAAGCATCAAACCCCAAAAACCAACACTTTGAAAATTTCCCAAAACTTGGCACCAAGCACAAACTTAGCCAAGTTTCACCACCAAACTTGGCTAGCTTCAAAACCCACCAAAATGAAAAATTTCTTGCACCAAGATTTTTAGGGTAGCATTTTGGTGATATAAAGAGTGCATTCCAAGCATCAAACCCCAAAAACCAACACTTTGAAAATTTCCCAAAACTTGGCACCAAGCACCAACTTAGCCAAGTTTCACCACCAAACTTGGCTAGCTTCAAAACCCACCAAAATGAAAACTTTCTTGCACCAAGATTTTTAGGGTAGCATTTTGGTGATATAAAGAGGGCATTCCAAGCATCAAACCCCAAAGACCAACACTTTGAAAATTTCCCAAAACTTGGCACCAAGCACCAACTTAGCCAACTTTCACCACCAAACTTGGCTAGCTTCAAAACCCACCAAAATGAAAAATTTCTTGCACCAAGATTTTTACAGTAGCATTTTGGTGATATAAAGAGGGCATTCCAAGCATCAAACCCCAAAAACCAACACTTTGAAAATTTCACAAAACTTGCCACCATGCACCACAAACTTAGCCAAGTTTCACCACCAAACTTGGCTAGCTTCAAAACCCACCAAAATGAAAAATTTCTTGCACCAAGATTTTTAGGGTAGCATTTTGGTGATATAAAGAGTGCATTCCAAGCATCAAACCCCAAAAACCAACACTTTGAAAATTTCACAAAACTTGGCACCAAGCACTACAAACTTAGCCAAGTTTCACCACCAAACTTGGCTAGCTTCAAAACCCACCAAAATGAAAAATTTCTTGCACCAAGATTTTTAGGGTAGCATTTTGGTGATATAAAGAGTGCATTCCAAGCATCAAACCCCAAAAACCAACACTTTGAAAATTTCACAAAACTTGGCACCAAGCACCAACTTAGCCAAGTTTCACCACCAAACTTGGCTAGCTTCAAAACCCACCAAAATGAAAAATTTCTTGCACCAAGATTTTTACAGTAGCATTTTGGGGATATAAAGAGGGCATTCCAAGCATCAAACCACAAAAACCAACACTTTGAAAATTTCACAAAACTTGCCACCATGCACCACAAACTTAGCCAAGTTTCACCACCAAACTTGGATAGCTTCAAAACCCACCAA
>CM067761.1:27253410-27258410 GCA_034642375.1 Vigna nakashimae
TTAACCCTAGAGAAGAGTGCAAAGTGGTCAAGAGTGTGAATGAAGAGATCATTGAGTTAGAAGAAGGAGAAACAGAAGAGAGAAGAGA
The DNA here is from genome assembly GCA_034642375.1 of Vigna nakashimae. NCBI lineage: Eukaryota > Viridiplantae > Streptophyta > Magnoliopsida > Fabales > Fabaceae > Vigna > Vigna nakashimae. Next base: position 27,253,499 of record CM067761.1, read on the forward strand.
AGAAGAAAGAAAAGACATTTTTCCTTTTCCAACAAATCAGGAGAAACCAATGGATTTCACAGATTTATTCATAATGGTTGATAATGAAGCTCCTTGGGAACAAATTTTACAGAAAATAGCAGTTTACACAAAATCTGAAGAAGGACCCTCTACAAAAAGGAGACGTAGAGATGATGGGGAAGAAAAGTGTAAAACTGTTAAGAAAGAGTCATTCCCACCAAAAGCAGCAGATCCAGGTAGTTTTTCTATCCCTTGCACTATAGGGAAGAAAAAGGTAAAGAAAGCTCTCCTTGATTTAGGCTCAAGTGTTAACTTGATGCCTTATTCTCTATTGGAGCAAATTGGCCATGTTAAAATAAAACCTGTAAAGGTTAATCTTGTAATGGCTGATGGATCTTCAAAGGAGCCATGTGGGATTGCGGAAGACATTGTAGTTTGTGTTGGCAAACTTCAATTTTTGGCAGACTTTGTGGTGATGAAGATGGAGACCGAAAAAATACCTTTCATACTGGGAAGACCGTTTATGAAAACGGCCAGGGCTATCATAGATGTTAATGAAGGTATAGTGGTGCTCCAGGACAGAGAGGAGAGAGTGGTGGTGGATGTTTTCAAAGATGAAATACAAGCAAAGGAGGAAGAAACCAGTTATAAAGCTGCATTTCGAGATGCACCCATAACTAGAGGTAAAAATGAAAATTTTGAGGTTTCTGATAACCATTGTTTGTTTTTTCAGGTACCCAAGGTAGAACAGATTGGAAAAGGAGAAAAAGTTCCTAGAGACTGGAAGAAAAGAAGACCCCAACTTGGCACACCTGTAAGACTCAAGAACAAGTTGTGGGTTATAAAAGGCTTTAAAGAGAAGGAGATGATAGAGATAGAGTCTCCATATTCTAGAGAATCTAAGACAGTCCAAAGGAAGCAGTTGAAAGGTTGGTGGAAGGACAACATCAACCATAAAGAAGATGGAACATGAGCTTTAACAGGGTCAAGCTAGTGACGTTAAAGAAGCGCTTGCTGGGAGGCAACCCAGTAGATTTACAAACTTTTGATTTGGTTTTGTAATTTGTAATTTGTGAACATTATTCTGGACATTATTTTGTTGGATCTAGCATCTACTGAAGGATGCTAGGTGGTTAAGTATCTACTGAAGGATACTAGGTTTGTAACACCTACTGATGGGTGTTGGTGAGAAATTTTGCACTTACTGATGGGTGCTGGTAAGTTTGAAACACCTACTGAGGGGTGTTGGTGGATTTTGGGTCAGGCTCGTGACGTTAAACAAGCGCTACCTGCGAGGCAACCCAGTTGATTGATTGTTTTTGTTTGTTTTATTTTAATTAGGGTTTGCATAAGCATTTTTAACATTGAATTGCAGGGAACCTATGAGGGGTATGCTAGGAAGGCACGTAGGTCAAGAAAAGAAGGAGAAGGGCACATCATGAAAGTGCCGCTGAGCGGCAATTACCGCTGAGCGGTACTAACGCAGATGGGCTTAAGTTCCCCTTAGCGGAACCCGAGCCCATTGGGGTATTTTTAAACCCTAAGCTGCGCGTTTTTACATTCTTTCAAGCTCTTCTCTGCACAAACACTTCCACACCTCTTCTCCTAGGTTTTCCACATCTTTCTACTCTTCCCTCTTTAGAAAATTTCTCTTCCAATCACTTTTACACTAGTGTGCCATCAAAGTTTGGGGTTGGAAGAGAGCATTCTAGTTTGGAAGCATTCTCATATCATCTAGCATCTCCACCCAAGTAAGTAAAATGCATGTTGTTCATTCTAGGGTTCTTGAGTTTGAATGTGATTGTCAAAGCATGAATATTTAGGGGTTTTGATTTCTATGCATGATTTGATGATATATTTGATGTTTGAACCGATTAAACTGCTTGATTATGTACTGGAAAACTGAAAATTGCATTTGGGTGGAGTTAGGAAAGCTTTAAAACGAAATTTGCAAAACTCTGCAGGTCACCGCTGAGCGGCATTTACCGCTGAGCGGCACTCTGCCAGACTTGGTTTTTTCTGGTGTTTGCATTTTTGAATGTGGCACTGGTGGCGCTGAGGGGAAATTCTGGCCCTCAGCGGTGGTTTAGCTTCAAAAGGAGTTGTGTTCTGTGTTTACTAATGATTAACATCATGTTCTGTGGTTTTGTAATTGTGTTTGAATGCAGGAATGGCATCCTTTTCAGGAAAGAGATTGAAAACCATGGCAACCAAGAGAAAGGAAAAGGAACCAGAGCAGCCCCATAATGGCAGGTTCCTCTCTAGGAAACATGAGAAGCACTTTAGGGTGGTTCAGGACAGGAGACTTCTAATGGAGAGAAAGGTTGGAATGATACCTAACTTTGCTCCTCAATTTGGAGAGCAAGTGTTAGGGAATGATTGGGGGAAGCTAGCCACTTATCCAGCGCCTGCCAACATAGCTGTGGTGAAGGAATTCTACACCAATGCAAAGAAGATTGGTGAGTATCCAGCTGAGAACTATTTGGGCTATGTCAGAGGCCATGCTATCAGGTATGATCCTGATTCCATCAACAACTTCCTGGATACTGTGTGGGCTGGTGAGCAATGCTAGTTTGCTCTTAGCATGGAGGAAGGTGCTGACTTTGAGGATGTTGAGAGAGTATTGTGCATACCTGGAGGACACTTCCAAAGGAATAGATCTGGAGCAGTGGTTAACATTAGGAGGACAGATTTGACTCCTCTTGCAAAGTATTGGATGGCATTTTCTCATGCCAACATTCAGCCATGCTCACATGTGTCAGATATCACTCTCAGCAGGGCACTATTCATCTACTGTGCTATCAGAAATTTGAATGTTAATATTGGGCAGGTGATAGCTGATGAGATTAGTGTGTGTGCTAACACCTCAAACAATAAAGCACCACTGGGACATCCTTCTTTGATCACTCACCTTTGCAAGCAAGCTGGGGTGGACACTTCTGTTCCACCATTTGAGAGGCCAAGAAAAGCTATAGATGAGGCCTATTACAGACAGTACTGTGGAGGTGAGGAGGCAGCCCAGCCAGTTCCACCACGCCAGGCTCGTAGAGAGAGAGGGCCAGCACAGAGCAGGACATCTACTGATACTCATGAGGCAGAACCATTCCAGATGAGGGACATGTATATGTCTCTTATAGGTGCTCAGTTGCAGTCCATTCACAGAGGGCAGGTGGCCACGACTGAGATGATAGTGGGGATGTATGATACCCCTCCAGCACACAGGTGGACTATGGATGAATTCCATAACGTGGTAGCTTGGCCAGAAGAACCATTGCATGGAGGAGCTGAAGCAGCTGAAGCTTCAGCTAGAGATATGGAAGAAGATGAAGCTGAGGAGGAGGATGCGTTTGATGATGATGATGATGAAGAGGAAGAGGAAGATACAGAGGACAGCTCAGACTGATGAGGAGCTGAGATAGCATTTACTGATGAATGCTATCATATGATTATGCTTTTGTGGTTTAAGTTTTCTGAACTTATTTATTTCTGTTTTTAGATTAGGGTTGATGTACTCTATTAAACACCTGGTTTGTTATGATGGTTTGCTATTAACTATGATTGTTTGATAAGTAATGCTTGATGATGCTTATTGATTGATTGATGTTGAGATGATGTGCACATTAAAATGCTTATACAGGTGATTCACAAGCTTTGTGAACAAATGCATGATATCATGATTGGGATTGTGAAATTAAGCAGGATGTGTATGTCAAATGTGAATGAGCTTATATGTGAGGTTTTGAGCTCCAGAGTTGTTATTGTTGAATGCTATTACTTTGAAAGCATGAATGATTTTGCCCAGGTTTTCTATGATTGAATCAATTGCTTGTTTTGCATCATGTGATCAAGGCCATTTGTTGGAACCCTTTTTACTGGCCAAATTCATAAAGTTAGCCTACTAAAAGAGAACACTTTGTGTTCTATCCTTTGAACCCTTAGCCTTGAATATACACTGAAACCCTTGATTGAAAATCTTTACCTTGAGTTAAGTAGAAGATCTTGTGTGGTATTGACAAATGTTCAAGTTTGGGGTTATTGGGGAAACATGAAAAAGGAAAAAGCATTGAGCTAAGAGCTAAAAAGTAAGAATATGCAAAGAGAAAGAAAAAGAAAAGCAAAGAAAAAGAAGTAAAGCTCAATGCAAATGCAAAGGCAAACGAAAGTTGGGAATGAATAAGATGATTGTATTGTTATGATTCTCTTAACTCAAGGATTTTGTGATCCAGAAAAACCAATTTTCTTGTTAGCCCAGCCACATTATAAGCCATTGAAAAGTCCTTGTGATGATGCATACTTGTGAATGTTTTTGATTGTGGTAAAATGAAAGGCAAAGTTGATTCATGTGACATTGTGATAGTGGAGTGAATGAGTGAAACACTTTACCTCTTATACACTTGTGTGTTGAGTGAAACACTTTACCTAGTGAGGGAATATTCCATGAGCACATGAATATCCATGCTTAATTGATTGATCATTCATGAAAAATAGCATTTGTTGGAACTTAAATGACTTTGTGAACACTAAAGCATGTGCACATCTTGAATGAACTCTTGGTCAAAAGGTTGATTAAAGTTTTTACTTATCTTGAAAAGAGAATTTTTGAATGAGTGAACCATCATATGAATTGGTTGGAGATTGAGTTACATCTTGTTTGCTTGAGGACAAGCAAAGTTCTAAGTTTGGGGTTGTGATAACAGTTGAAAAACTGTTATTTTCATGCTTAATATTGATACTAAAAGCAACCTTTAGACTTAAAAACTAGCTTGAAATCATGCAGTTTATCTATATTTTCATAAATAAGAGAGCTGGACAGGTTTATGCTTGATTTAAGTGTTTTTGTGTAGGTTTTAAGGTGAATTTAGTGAAAAGAGTGAAGAAGGAGAGAAGTGACATTAGAAAAGACAAGAAAGAG
>CM067761.1:27265910-27280910 GCA_034642375.1 Vigna nakashimae
AAATTTCACAAAACTTGCCACCATGCACCACAAACTTAGCCAAGTTTCACCACCAAACTTGGCTAGCTTCAAAACCCACCAAAATGAAAAATTTCTTGCACCAAGATTTTTAGGGTAGCATTTTGGGGATATAAAGAGTGCATTCCAAGCATCAAACCCCAAAAACCAACATTTTGAAAATTTCACAAAACTTGCCACCATGCACCACAAACTTAGCCATGTTTCACCACCAAACTTGGCTAGCTTCAAAACCCACCAAAATGAAAAATTTCTTGCACCAAGATTTTTACAGTAGCATTTTGGTGATATAAAGAGTGCATTCCAAGCATCAAACCCCAAAAACCAACACTTTGAAAATTTCCCAAAACTTGGCACCATGCACCACAAACTTAGCCAAGTTTCACCACCAAACTTGGCTAGCTTCAAAACCCACCAAAATGAAAACTTTCTTGCACCAAGATTTTTACAGTAGCATTTTGGTGATATAAAGAGGGCATTCCAAGCATCAAACCCCAAAAACCAACACTTTGAAAATTTCACAAAACTTGCCACCATGCACCACAAACTTAGCCAAGTTTCACCACCAAACTTGGCAAGCATCAAACCCCAAAAACCAACACTTTGAAAATTTCACAAAACTTGCCACCATGCACCACAAACTTAGCCAAGTTTCACCACCAAACTTGGCTAGCTTCAAAACCCACCAAAATGAAAAATTTCTTGCACCAAGATTTTTAGGGTAGCATTTTGGGGATATAAAGAGTGCATTCCAAGCATCAAACCCCAAAAACCAACATTTTGAAAATTTCACAAAACTTGCCACCATGCACCACAAACTTAGCCAAGTTTCACCACCAAACTTGGCTAGCTTCAAAATCCACCAAAATGAAAAATTTCTTGCACCAAGATTTTTACAGTAGCATTTTGGTGATATAAAGAGTGCATTCCAAGCATCAAACCCCAAAAACCAACACTTTGAAAATTTCACAAAACTTGCCACCATGCACCACAAACTTAGCCAAGTTTCACCACCAAACTTGGCTAGCTTCAAAACCCACCAAAATGAAAAATTTCTTGCACCAAGATTTTTACAGTAGCATTTTGGTGATATAAAGAGGGCATTCCAAGCATCAAACCCCAAAAACCAACACTTTGAAAATTTCACAAAACTTGCCACCATGCACCACAAACTTAGCCAAGTTTCACCACCAAACTTGGCAAGCATCAAACCCCAAAAACCAACACTTTGAAAATTTCACAAAACTTGCCACCATGCACCACAAACTTAGCCAAGTTTCACCACCAAACTTGGCTAGCTTCAAAACCCACCAAAATGAAAAATTTCTTGCACCAAGATTTTTAGGGTAGCATTTTGGGGATATAAAGAGTGCATTCCAAGCATCAAACCCCAAAAACCAACATTTTGAAAATTTCACAAAACTTGCCACCATGCACCACAAACTTAGCCAAGTTTCACCACCAAACTTGGCTAGCTTCAAAATCCACCAAAATGAAAAATTTCTTGCACCAAGATTTTTACAGTAGCATTTTGGTGATATAAAGAGTGCATTCCAAGCATCAAACCCCAAAAACCAACACTTTGAAAATTTCCCAAAACTTGGCACCATGCACCACAAACTTAGCCAAGTTTCACCACCAAACTTGGCTAGCTTCAAAACCCACCAAAATGAAAACTTTCTTGCACCAAGATTTTTACAGTAGCATTTTGGTGATATAAAGAGGGCATTCCAAGCATCAAACCCCAAAAACCAACACTTTGAAAATTTCACAAAACTTGCCACCATGCACCACAAACTTAGCCAAGTTTCACCACCAAACTTGGCAAGCATCAAACCCCAAAAACCAACACTTTGAAAATTTCACAAAACTTGCCACCATGCACCACAAACTTAGCCAAGTTTCACCACCAAACTTGGCTAGCTTCAAAACCCACCAAAATGAAAAATTTCTTGCACCAAGATTTTTAAGGTAGCATTTTCGTGATATAAAGAGTGCATTCCAAGCATCAAACCCCAAAAACCAACACTTTGAAAATTTCACAAAACTTGCCACCATGCACCACAAACTTAGCCAAGTTTCACCACCAAACTTGGCAAGCATCAAACCCCAAAAACCAACACTTTGAAAATTTCACAAAACTTGCCACCATGCACCACAAACTTAGCCAAGTTTCACCACCAAACTTGGCTAGCTTCAAAACCCACCAAAATGAAAAATTTCTTGCACCAAGATTTTTAGGGTAGCATTTTGGGGATATAAAGAGTGCATTCCAAGCATCAAACCCCAAAAACCAACATTTTGAAAATTTCACAAAACTTGCCACCATGCACCACAAACTTAGCCATGTTTCACCACCAAACTTGGCTAGCTTCAAAACCCACCAAAATGAAAAATTTCTTGCACCAAGATTTTTACAGTAGCATTTTGGTGATATAAAGAGTGCATTCCAAGCATCAAACCCCAAAAACCAACACTTTGAAAATTTCCCAAAACTTGGCACCATGCACCACAAACTTAGCCAAGTTTCACCACCAAACTTGGCTAGCTTCAAAACCCACCAAAATGAAAACTTTCTTGCACCAAGATTTTTACAGTAGCATTTTGTTGATATAAAGAGGGCATTCCAAGCATCAAACCCCAAAAACCAACACTTTGAAAATTTCACAAAACTTGCCACCATGCACCACAAACTTAGCCAAGTTTCACCACCAAACTTGGCAAGCTTCAAAACCCACCAAAATGAAAACTTTCTTGCACCAAGATTTTTAGGGTAGCATTTTGGTGATATAAAGAGTGCATTCCAAGCATCAAACCCCAAAAACCAACACTTTGAAAATTTCACAAAACTTGGCACCAAGCACCAACTTAGCCAAGTTTCACCACCAAACTTGGCTAGCTTCAAAACCCACCAAAATGAAAAATTTCTTGCACCAAGATTTTTACAGTAGCATTTTGGGGATATAAAGAGGGCATTCCAAGCATCAAACCACAAAAACCAACACTTTGAAAATTTCCCAAAACTTGGCACCATGCACCACAAACTTAGCCAAGTTTCACCACCAAAATTGGCTAGCTTCAAAACCCACCAAAATGAAAAATTTCTTGCACCAAGATTTTTACAGTAGCATTTTGGTGATATAAAGAGTGCATTCCAAGCATCAAACCCCAAAAACCAACACTTTGAAAATTTCCCAAAACTTGGCACCATGCACCACAAACTTAGCCAAGTTTCACCACCAAACTTGGCTAGCTTCAAAACCCACCAAAATGAAAAATTTCTTGCACCAAGATTTTTACAGTAGCATTTTGGTGATATAAAGAGTGCATTCCAAGCATCAAACCCCAAAAACCAACACTTTGAAAATTTCACAAAACGTGCCACCATGCACCACAAACTTAGCCAAGTTTCACCACCAAACTTGGCTAGCTTCAAAACCCACCAAAATGAAAAATTTCTTGCACCAAGATTTTTAGGGTAGCATTTTGGGGATATAAAGAGTGCATTCCAAGCATCAAACCCCAAAAACCAACACTTTGAAAATTTCACAAAACTTGCCACCATGCACCACAAACTTAGCCAAGTTTCACCACCAAACTTGGCTAGCTTCAAAACCCACCAAAATGAAAAATTTCTTGCACCAAGATTTTTACAGTAGCATTTTGGTGATATAAAGAGTGCATTCCAAGCATCAAACCCCAAAAACCAACACTTTGAAAATTTCCCAAAACTTGGCACCATGCACCACAAACTTAGCCAAGTTTCACCACCAAACTTGGCTAGCTTCAAAACCCACCAAAATGAAAAATTTCTTGCACCAAGATTTTTACAGTAGCATTTTGGTGATATAAAGAGTGCATTCCAAGCATCAAACCCCAAAAACCAACACTTTGAAAATTTCACAAAACTTGCCACCATGCACCACAAACTTAGCCAAGTTTCACCACCAAACTTGGCTAGCTTCAAAACCCACCAAAATGAAAAATTTCTTGCACCAAGATTTTTACAGTAGCATTTTGGTGATATAAAGAGGGCATTCCAAGCATCAAACCCCAAAAACCAACACTTTGAAAATTTCACAAAACTTGCCACCATGCACCACAAACTTAGCCAAGTTTCACCACCAAACTTGGCAAGCATCAAACCCCAAAAACCAACACTTTGAAAATTTCACAAAACTTGCCACCATGCACCACAAACTTAGCCAAGTTTCACCACCAAACTTGGCTAGCTTCAAAACCCACCAAAATGAAAAATTTCTTGCACCAAGATTTTTAGGGTAGCATTTTGGGGATATAAAGAGTGCATTCCAAGCATCAAACCCCAAAAACCAACATTTTGAAAATTTCACAAAACTTACCACCATGCACCACAAACTTAGCCAAGTTTCACCACCAAACTTGGCTAGCTTCAAAATCCACCAAAATGAAAAATTTCTTGCACCAAGATTTTTACAGTAGCATTTTGGTGATATAAAGAGTGCATTCCAAGCATCAAACCCCAAAAACCAACACTTTGAAAATTTCCCAAAACTTGGCACCATGCACCACAAACTTAGCCAAGTTTCACCACCAAACTTGGCTAGCTTCAAAACCCACCAAAATGAAAACTTTCTTGCACCAAGATTTTTACAGTAGCATTTTGGTGATATAAAGAGGGCATTCCAAGCATCAAACCCCAAAAACCAACACTTTGAAAATTTCACAAAACTTGCCACCATGCACCACAAACTTAGCCAAGTTTCACCACCAAACTTGGCAAGCATCAAACCCCAAAAACCAACACTTTGAAAATTTCACAAAACTTGCCACCATGCACCACAAACTTAGCCAAGTTTCACCACCAAACTTGGCTAGCTTCAAAACCCACCAAAATGAAAAATTTCTTGCACCAAGATTTTTAGGGTAGCATTTTGGGGATATAAAGAGTGCATTCCAAGCATCAAACCCCAAAAACCAACACTTTGAAAATTTCACAAAACTTGCCACCATGCACCACAAACTTAGCCAAGTTTCACCACCAAACTTGGCTAGCTTCAAAACCCACCAAAATGAAAAATTTCTTGCACCAAGATTTTTACAGTAGCATTTTGGTGATATAAAGAGTGCATTCCAAGCATCAAACCCCAAAAACCAACACTTTGAAAATTTCCCAAAACTTGGCACCATGCACCACAAACTTAGCCAAGTTTCACCACCAAACTTGGCTAGCTTCAAAACCCACCAAAATGAAAACTTTCTTGCACCAAGATTTTTACAGTAGCATTTTGGTGATATAAAGAGGGCATTCCAAGCATCAAACCCCAAAAACCAACACTTTGAAAATTTCACAAAACTTGCCACCATGCACCACAAACTTAGCCAAGTTTCACCACCAAACTTGGCAAGCATCAAACCCCAAAAACCAACACTTTGAAAATTTCACAAAACTTGCCACCATGCACCACAAACTTAGCCAAGTTTCACCACCAAACTTGGCTAGCTTCAAAACCCACCAAAATGAAAAATTTCTTGCACCAAGATTTTTAAGGTAGCATTTTCGTGATATAAAGAGTGCATTCCAAGCATCAAACCCCAAAAACCAACACTTTGAAAATTTCACAAAACTTGCCACCATGCACCACAAACTTAGCCAAGTTTCACCACCAAACTTGGCAAGCATCAAACCCCAAAAACCAACACTTTGAAAATTTCACAAAACTTGCCACCATGCACCACAAACTTAGCCAAGTTTCACCACCAAACTTGGCTAGCTTCAAAACCCACCAAAGTGAAAAATTTCTTGCACCAAGATTTTTAGGGTAGCATTTTGGGGATATAAAGAGTGCATTCCAAGCATCAAACCCCAAAAACCAACATTTTGAAAATTTCACAAAACTTGCCACCATGCACCACAAACTTAGCCATGTTTCACCACCAAACTTGGCTAGCTTCAAAACCCACCAAAATGAAAAATTTCTTGCACCAAGATTTTTACAGTAGCATTTTGGTGATATAAAGAGTGCATTCCAAGCATCAAACCCCAAAAACCAACACTTTGAAAATTTCCCAAAACTTGGCACCATGCACCACAAACTTAGCCAAGTTTCACCACCAAACTTGGCTAGCTTCAAAACCCACCAAAATGAAAACTTTCTTGCACCAAGATTTTTACAGTAGCATTTTGGTGATATAAAGAGGGCATTCCAAGCATCAAACCCCAAAAACCAACACTTTGAAAATTTCACAAAACTTGCCACCATGCACCACAAACTTAGCCAAGTTTCACCACCAAACTTGGCAAGCATCAAACCCCAAAAACCAACACTTTGAAAATTTCACAAAACTTGCCACCATGCACCACAAACTTAGCCAAGTTTCACCACCAAACTTGGCTAGCTTCAAAACCCACCAAAATGAAAAATTTCTTGCACCAAGATTTTTAGGGTAGCATTTTGGGGATATAAAGAGTGCATTCCAAGCATCAAACCCCAAAAACCAACATTTTGAAAATTTCACAAAACTTGCCACCATGCACCACAAACTTAGCCAAGTTTCACCACCAAACTTGGCTAGCTTCAAAATCCACCAAAATGAAAAATTTCTTGCACCAAGATTTTTACAGTAGCATTTTGGTGATATAAAGAGTGCATTCCAAGCATCAAACCCCAAAAACCAACACTTTGAAAATTTCACAAAACTTGCCACCATGCACCACAAACTTAGCCAAGTTTCACCACCAAACTTGGCTAGCTTCAAAACCCACCAAAATGAAAAATTTCTTGCACCAAGATTTTTACAGTAGCATTTTGGTGATATAAAGAGGGCATTCCAAGCATCAAACCCCAAAAACCAACACTTTGAAAATTTCACAAAACTTGCCACCATGCACCACAAACTTAGCCAAGTTTCACCACCAAACTTGGCAAGCATCAAACCCCAAAAACCAACACTTTGAAAATTTCACAAAACTTGCCACCATGCACCACAAACTTAGCCAAGTTTCACCACCAAACTTGGCTAGCTTCAAAACCCACCAAAATGAAAAATTTCTTGCACCAAGATTTTTAGGGTAGCATTTTGGGGATATAAAGAGTGCATTCCAAGCATCAAACCCCAAAAACCAACATTTTGAAAATTTCACAAAACTTGCCACCATGCACCACAAACTTAGCCAAGTTTCACCACCAAACTTGGCTAGCTTCAAAATCCACCAAAATGAAAAATTTCTTGCACCAAGATTTTTACAGTAGCATTTTGGTGATATAAAGAGTGCATTCCAAGCATCAAACCCCAAAAACCAACACTTTGAAAATTTCCCAAAACTTGGCACCATGCACCACAAACTTAGCCAAGTTTCACCACCAAACTTGGCTACCTTCAAAACCCACCAAAATGAAAACTTTCTTGCACCAAGATTTTTACAGTAGCATTTTGGTGATATAAAGAGGGCATTCCAAGCATCAAACCCCAAAAACCAACACTTTGAAAATTTCACAAAACTTGCCACCATGCACCACAAACTTAGCCAAGTTTCACCACCAAACTTGGCAAGCATCAAACCCCAAAAACCAACACTTTGAAAATTTCACAAAACTTGCCACCATGCACCACAAACTTAGCCAAGTTTCACCACCAAACTTGGCTAGCTTCAAAACCCACCAAAATGAAAAATTTCTTGCACCAAGATTTTTAGCGTAGCATTTTGGGGATATAAAGAGTGCATTCCAAGCATCAAACCCCAAAAACCAACACTTTGAAAATTTCACAAAACTTGCCACCATGCACCACAAACTTAGCCAAGTTTCACCACCAAACTTGGCTAGCTTCAAAACCCACCAAAATGAAAAATTTCTTGCACCAAGATTTTTACAGTAGCATTTTGGTGATATAAAGAGTGCATTCCAAGCATCAAACCCCAAAAACCAACACTTTGAAAATTTCCCAAAACTTGGCACCATGCACCACAAACTTAGCCAAGTTTCACCACCAAACTTGGCTAGCTTCAAAACCCACCAAAATGAAAAATTTCTTGCACCAAGATTTTTACAGTAGCATTTTGGTGATATAAAGAGTGCATTCCAAGCATCAAACCACAAAAACCAACACTTTGAAAATTTCCCAAAACTTGGCACGAAGCACCAACTTAGCCAAGTTTCACCACCAAACTTGGCTAGCTTCAAAACCCACCAAAATGAAAAATTTCTTGCACCAAGAATTTTACAGTAGCAATTTGGTGATATAAAGAGGGCATTCCAACCATCAAACCACAAAAACAAACTCTTTGAAAATTTCCCATAACTTGGCACAAGTATATAGTCTTTGCTCTTTGACAAATTATTCGCAGCCTCAAACGCAAAAAACATACAAAATTTTTATAGAGTAGCTTAGAAAATAAAAAGTGATTACAATTTCGTTTAAGATTTAGGGGGAGGGACGAATCAAAGCGACAAGGGCTGAATCTCAGTGCATTCCAAGCATCAAACCCCAAAAACCAACACTTTGAAAATTTCCCAAAACTTGGCACCAAGCACAAACTTAGCCAAGTTTCACCACCAAACTTGGCTAGCTTCAAAACCCACCAAAATGAAAAATTTCTTGCACCAAGATTTTTAGGGTAGCATTTTGGTGATATAAAGAGTGCATTCCAAGCATCAAACCCCCAAAACCAACACTTTGAAAATTTCACAAAACTTGCCACCATGCACCACAAACTTAGCCAAGTTTCACCACCAAACTTGGCTAGCTTCAAAACCCACCAAAATGAAAAATTTCTTGCACCAAGATTTTTAGGGTAGCATTTTGGTGATATAAAGAGTGCATTCCAAGCATCAAACCCCAAAAACCAACACTTTGAAAATTTCACAAAACTTGGCACCAAGCACCAACTTAGCCAAGTTTCACCACCAAACTTGGCTAGCTTCAAAACCCACCAAAATGAAAAATTTCTTGCACCAAGATTTTTACAGTAGCATTTTGGGGATATAAAGAGGGCATTCCAAGCATCAAACCACAAAAACCAACACTTTGAAAATTTCCCAAAACTTGGCACCATGCACCACAAACTTAGCCAAGTTTCACCACCAAAATTGGCTAGCTTCAAAACCCACCAAAATGAAAAATTTCTTGCACCAAGATTTTTACAGTAGCATTTTGGTGATATAAAGAGTGCATTCCAAGCATCAAACCCCAAAAACCAACACTTTGAAAATTTCCCAAAACTTGGCACCATGCACCACAAACTTAGCCAAGTTTCACCACCAAACTTGGCTAGCTTCAAAACCCACCAAAATGAAAAATTTCTTGCACCAAGATTTTTACAGTAGCATTTTGGTGATATAAAGAGTGCATTCCAAGCATCAAACCCCAAAAACCAACACTTTGAAAATTTCACAAAACGTGCCACCATGCACCACAAACTTAGCCAAGTTTCACCACCAAACTTGGCTAGCTTCAAAACCCACCAAAATGAAAAATTTCTTGCACCAAGATTTTTAGGGTAGCATTTTGGGGATATAAAGAGTGCATTCCAAGCATCAAACCCCAAAAACCAACACTTTGAAAATTTCACAAAACTTGCCACCATGCACCACAAACTTAGCCAAGTTTCACCACCAAACTTGGCTAGCTTCAAAACCCACCAAAATGAAAAATTTCTTGCACCAAGATTTTTACAGTAGCATTTTGGTGATATAAAGAGTGCATTCCAAGCATCAAACCCCAAAAACCAACACTTTGAAAATTTCCCAAAACTTGGCACCATGCACCACAAACTTAGCCAAGTTTCACCACCAAACTTGGCTAGCTTCAAAACCCACCAAAATGAAAAATTTCTTGCACCAAGATTTTTACAGTAGCATTTTGGTGATATAAAGAGTGCATTCCAAGCATCAAACCCCAAAAACCAACACTTTGAAAATTTCACAAAACTTGCCACCATGCACCACAAACTTAGCCAAGTTTCACCACCAAACTTGGCTAGCTTCAAAACCCACCAAAATGAAAAATTTCTTGCACCAAGATTTTTACAGTAGCATTTTGGTGATATAAAGAGGGCATTCCAAGCATCAAACCCCAAAAACCAACACTTTGAAAATTTCACAAAACTTGCCACCATGCACCACAAACTTAGCCAAGTTTCACCACCAAACTTGGCAAGCATCAAACCCCAAAAACCAACACTTTGAAAATTTCACAAAACTTGCCACCATGCACCACAAACTTAGCCAAGTTTCACCACCAAACTTGGCTAGCTTCAAAACCCACCAAAATGAAAAATTTCTTGCACCAAGATTTTTAGGGTAGCATTTTGGGGATATAAAGAGTGCATTCCAAGCATCAAACCCCAAAAACCAACATTTTGAAAATTTCACAAAACTTGCCACCATGCACCACAAACTTAGCCAAGTTTCACCACCAAACTTGGCTAGCTTCAAAATCCACCAAAATGAAAAATTTCTTGCACCAAGATTTTTACAGTAGCATTTTGGTGATATAAAGAGTGCATTCCAAGCATCAAACCCCAAAAACCAACACTTTGAAAATTTCCCAAAACTTGGCACCATGCACCACAAACTTAGCCAAGTTTCACCACCAAACTTGGCTAGCTTCAAAACCCACCAAAATGAAAACTTTCTTGCACCAAGATTTTTACAGTAGCATTTTGGTGATATAAAGAGGGCATTCCAAGCATCAAACCCCAAAAACCAACACTTTGAAAATTTCACAAAACTTGCCACCATGCACCACAAACTTAGCCAAGTTTCACCACCAAACTTGGCAAGCATCAAACCCCAAAAACCAACACTTTGAAAATTTCACAAAACTTGCCACCATGCACCACAAACTTAGCCAAGTTTCACCACCAAACTTGGCTAGCTTCAAAACCCACCAAAATGAAAAATTTCTTGCACCAAGATTTTTAGGGTAGCATTTTGGGGATATAAAGAGTGCATTCCAAGCATCAAACCCCAAAAACCAACACTTTGAAAATTTCACAAAACTTGCCACCATGCACCACAAACTTAGCCAAGTTTCACCACCAAACTTGGCTAGCTTCAAAACCCACCAAAATGAAAAATTTCTTGCACCAAGATTTTTACAGTAGCATTTTGGTGATATAAAGAGTGCATTCCAAGCATCAAACCCCAAAAACCAACACTTTGAAAATTTCCCAAAACTTGGCACCATGCACCACAAACTTAGCCAAGTTTCACCACCAAACTTGGCTAGCTTCAAAACCCACCAAAATGAAAAATTTCTTGCACCAAGAGTTTTACAGTAGCATTTTGGTGATATAAAGAGTGCATTCAAAGCATCAAACCACAAAAACCAACACTTTGAAAATTTCCCAAAACTTGGCACGAAGCACCAACTTAGCCAAGTTTCACCACCAAACTTGGCTAGCTTCAAAACCCACCAAAATGAAAATTTTCTTGCACCAAGAATTTTACAGTAGCAATTTGGTGATATAAAGAGGGCATTCCAACCATCAAACCACAAAAACAAACTCTTTGAAAATTTCCCATAACTTGGCACAAGTATATAGTCTTTGCTCTTTGACAAATTATTCGCAGCCTCAAACGCAAAAAACATACAAAATTTTTATAGAGTAGCTTAGAAAATAAAAAGTGATTACAATTTCGTTTAAGATTTAGGGGGAGGGACGAATCAAAGCGACAAGGGCTGAATCTCAGTGCATTCCAAGCATCAAACCCCAAAAACCAACACTTTGAAAATTTCCCAAAACTTGGCACCAAGCACAAACTTAGCCAAGTTTCACCACCAAACTTGGCTAGCTTCAAAACCCACCAAAATGAAAAATTTCTTGCACCAAGATTTTTAGGGTAGCATTTTGGTGATATAAAGAGTGCATTCCAAGCATCAAACCCCCAAAACCAACACTTTGAAAATTTCACAAAACTTGCCACCATGCACCACAAACTTAGCCAAGTTTCACCACCAAACTTGGCTAGCTTCAAAACCCACCAAAATGAAAAATTTCTTGCACCAAGATTTTTAGGGTAGCATTTTGGTGATATAAAGAGTGCATTCCAAGCATCAAACCCCAAAAACCAACACTTTGAAAATTTCACAAAACTTGGCACCAAGCACCAACTTAGCCAAGTTTCACCACCAAACTTGGCTAGCTTCAAAACCCACCAAAATGAAAAATTTCTTGCACCAAGATTTTTACAGTAGCAGTTTGGGGATATAAAGAGGGCATTCCAAGCATCAAACCACAAAAACCAACACTTTGAAAATTTCCCAAAACTTGGCACCATGCACCACAAACTTAGCCAAGTTTCACCACCAAAATTGGCTAGCTTCAAAACCCACCAAAATGAAAAATTTCTTGCACCAAGATTTTTACAGTAGCATTTTGGTGATATAAAGAGTGCATTCCAAGCATCAAACCCCAAAAACCAACACTTTGAAAATTTCCCAAAACTTGGCACCATGCACCACAAACTTAGCCAAGTTTCACCACCAAACTTGGCTAGCTTCAAAACCCACCAAAATGAAAAATTTCTTGCACCAAGATTTTTACAGTAGCATTTTGGTGATATAAAGAGTGCATTCCAAGCATCAAACCCCAAAAACCAACACTTTGAAAATTTCACAAAACTTGCCACCATGCACCACAAACTTAGCCAAGTTTCACCACCAAACTTGGCTAGCTTCAAAACCCACCAAAATGAAAAATTTCTTGCACCAAGATTTTTAGGGTAGCATTTTGGGGATATAAAGAGTGCATTCCAAGCATCAAACCCCAAAAACCAACACTTTGAAAATTTCACAAAACTTGCCACCATGCACCACAAACTTAGCCAAGTTTCACCACCAAACTTGGCTAGCTTCAAAACCCACCAAAATGAAAAATTTCTTGCACCAAGATTTTTACAGTAGCATTTTGGTGATATAAAGAGTGCATTCCAAGCATCAAACCCCAAAAACCAACACTTTGAAAATTTCCCAAAACTTGGCACCATGCACCACAAACTTAGCCAAGTTTCACCACCAAACTTGGCTAGCTTCAAAACCCACCAAAATGAAAAATTTCTTGCACCAAGATTTTTACAGTAGCATTTTGGTGATATAAAGAGTGCATTCCAAGCATCAAACCCCAAAAACCAACACTTTGAAAATTTCACAAAACTTGCCACCATGCACCACAAACTTAGCCAAGTTTCACCACCAAACTTGGCTAGCTTCAAAACCCACCAAAATGAAAAATTTCTTGCACCAAGATTTTTAGGGTAGCATTTTGGGGATATAAAGAGTGCATTCCAAGCATCAAACCCCAAAAACCAACACTTTGAAAATTTCACAAAACTTGCCACCATGCACCACAAACTTAGCCAAGTTTCACCACCAAACTTGGCTAGCTTCAAAACCCACCAAAATGAAAAATTTCTTGCACCAAGATTTTTACAGTAGCATTTTGGTGATATAAAGAGTGCATTCCAAGCATCAAACCCCAAAAACCAACACTTTGAAAATTTCCCAAAACTTGGCACCATGCACCACAAACTTAGCCAAGTTTCACCACCAAACTTGGCTAGCTTCAAAACCCACCAAAATGAAAAATTTCTTGCACCAAGATTTTTACAGTAGCATTTTGGTGATATAAAGAGTGCATTCCAAGCATCAAACCACAAAAACCAACACTTTGAAAATTTCCCAAAACTTGGCACGAAGCACCAACTTAGCCAAGTTTCACCACCAAACTTGGCTAGCTTCAAAACCCACCAAAATGAAAAATTTCTTGCACCAAGAATTTTACAGTAGCAATTTGGTGATATAAAGAGGGCATTCCAACCATCAAACCACAAAAACAAACTCTTTGAAAATTTCCCATAACTTGGCACAAGTATATAGTCTTTGCTCTTTGACAAATTATTCGCAGCCTCAAACGCAAAAAACATACAAAATTTTTATAGAGTAGCTTAGAAAATAAAAAGTGATTACAATTTCGTTTAAGATTTAGGGGGAGGGACGAATCAAAGCGACAAGGGCTGAATCTCAGTGCATTCCAAGCATCAAACCCCAAAAACCAACACTTTGAAAATTTCCCAAAACTTGGCACCAAGCACAAACTTAGCCAAGTTTCACCACCAAACTTGGCTAGCTTCAAAACCCACCAAAATCAAAAATTTCTTGCACCAAGATTTTTAGGGTAGCATTTTGGTGATATAAAGAGTGCATTCCAAGCATCAAACCCCCAAAACCAACACTTTGAAAATTTCCCAAAACTTGGCACCAAGCACCAACTTAGCCAAGTTTCACCACCAAACTTGGCTAGCTTGAAAACCCACCAAAATGAAAAATTTCTTGCACCAAGATTTTTAGGGTAGCATTTTGGTGATATAAAGAGGGCATTCCAAGCATCAAACCCCAAAGATCAACACTTTGAAAATTTCCCAAAACTTGGCACCAAGCACCAACTTAGCCAACTTTCACCACCAAACTTGGCTAGCTTCAAAACCCACCAAAATGAAAAATTTCTTGCACCAAGATTTTTACAGTAGCATTTTGGTGATATAAAGAGGGCATTCCAAGCATCAAACCCCAAAAACCAACACTTTGAAAATTTCACAAAACTTGCCACCATGCACCACAAACTTAGCCAAGTTTCACCACCAAACTTGGCTAGCTTCAAAACCCACCAAAATGAAAAATTTCTTGCACCAAGATTTTTAGGGTAGCATTTTGGTGATATAAAGAGTGCATTCCAAGCATCAAACCCCAAAAACCAACACTTTGAAAATTTCACAAAACTTGGCACCAAGCACCGACTTAGCCAAGTTTCACCACCAAACTTGGCTAGCTTCAAAACCCACCAAAATGAAAAATTTCTTGCACCAAGATTTTTACAGTAGCATTTTGGGGATATAAAGAGGGCATTCCAAGCATCAAACCACAAAAACCAACACTTTGAAAATTTCCCAAAACTTGGCACCATGCACCACAAACTTAGCCAAGTTTCACCACCAAAATTGG
>CM067761.1:27285910-27310910 GCA_034642375.1 Vigna nakashimae
CCTCAGCGGTTCCAACGCCACCTCTTGAGTGTCGCTCAGCGGTAGTTTGCCGCTGAGCGGTGCCTTCGTCTTCTCTTTTTGCACTCTTTCTTGTCTTTTCTAATGTCATCTCTCTCCTTCTTCACTCTTTTCACTAAATTCACCTTAAAACCTGCACAAAAACACTTAAATCAAGCATAAACCTGTCCAGCTCTCTTATTTATGAAAATATAGATAAACTGCATGATTTCAAGCTAGTTTTTAAGTCTAAAGGTTGCTTTTAGTATCAAATTTAAGCATGAAAATAACAGTTTTTCAACTGTTATCACAACCCCAAACTTAAAACTTTGCTTGTCCTCAAGCAAATAAAATGTAACTCCATCTCCAACCAATTTATATGATGGTTCACTCATTCAAAAATCCTCTTTTTCAAGATAAGTAACAACTTCACTCAAACTTATGACCAAGAGTTCAATCAAGATGTGCACATGCTTTAGTATTCACAATATCATTTAAGTTCCAACAAATGCTATTTTTCATGAATGATCAATCAATTAAGCATGGATGTTCATGTGCTTATGGAATATTTCCTCACTAGGTAAAGTGTTTCACTCAACACACAAGTGTATAAGAGGTAAAGTGTTTCACTCATTCACTCCACTATCACAATGTCACATGAATCAACTTTGCCTTTCATTTTACCACAATCAAAAACATTCACAAGCATGCATCATCACAAGGACTTTTCAATGGCTTATAATGTGGCTGGGCTAACAAGAAAATTGGTTTTTCTGGATCACAAAATCCTTGAGTTAAGAGAATCATATCAACACAATCATCTTGTTCATTCCCAACTTTCTTTTGCCTTTGCATTTGCATTGAGCTTTATTTCTTTTTCTTTTCTTTTCTTTTTCTTTGCATATTCTTACTTTTTAGCTCTTGGCTCAATGCTTTTCCTTTTTCATGTTTCCCCAATAACCCCAAACTTGAACATTTATCAATACCACACAAGATCTTCTACTTAACTCAAGGTAAAGATTTTTAATCAAGGGTTTCAGTGTATATTCAAGGCTATGGGTTCAAAGGATAGAACACAAAGTGTTCTCTTTTAGTAGGCTAACTTTATGAATTTGGCCAATAAAAAGGGTTTCAACAAAAACGGCCTTGATCACATGATGCACAACAAGCAATTGATTCAATCATAGAAAACCTGGGCAAAATCATTCATGCTTTCAAAGTAATAGCATTCAACAATAACAACTCTGGAGCTCAAAACCTCACATATAAGCTCATTCACATTTGACATACACATCCTGCTTAATTTCACAATCACAATCATGATATTATGCATTTGTTCACAAAGCTTGTGAATCACCTGTATAAGCATTTTATGTGCACATCATCTCAACATCAATCAATCAATAAGCATCATGAAGTATTACTTATCACACAATCACAGTTAATAGCAAACCATCATAGGAAACCAGGTGGTCAATAGAGTACATCAAACCCTAATCTAAAAACAAAAACAAATAAGTCCAGAAAACTTACCATAAAAGCATAAACATATGATAGCATTCATCAGTAAATGCTATCTCAGCTCCTCATCAGTCTGAGCTGTCCTCTGTATCTTCCTCCTCCTCTTCATCATCATCTTCATCCAACGCATCCTCCTCCTCAGCTTCATCCTCTTCCATATCTCTAGCTGAAGCTTCAGCTGCTTCAGCTCCTCCATGCAATGGTTCTTCTGGCCAAGCTACCACATTATGGAATTCATCCATAGTCCATTGATGAGTCAATATTTTACTCACTTCACTTAGTTTATTGTGCTAGAATTAATTGGGGAATTGTGCTTAATCGTCCGTTATTTTCCTATTTTTCCTAATTGTGCTTAATTCGATCAGAAATTCTTATTTTAACTAATTTGAATTATCTGAGCTTATTATTTTGAATTATTAATTATGGGAAAATTTTGGATATCTTTTTGGGACATTTGAAGGCTAAATGAGAAATGACAATTGAGCCCAATGCATTTCAGCCACTTCAATTTTCGCTGGTTGCTGTGTGAATTTTGTGTCAACTTGTTTGTCCTCGTTCGAGTTCAATTCATATCCGTTTTCAATGCAATTTTTTTTCATAGTTTCGTATAGATGTCTAGTTTCAAGTATAGTTTTTATTTTGTTCAAATTCATTTTGTGTTGTTCCCAGTATTTTCTTTACTCTCCTATGTCAGTCTAGTGCACACTATTTGAGTGAATTCTAGTCTGTTTGCATTTGTTTGCTTGTTTTTTTTATACTTGTGGTGGCTGGAATTGATCATTTTGACAAGCCAATATCATTTGGTACCAATAACAATTCATTTTTGGCAAAGCTATCACTTGGAATAAGGAAAAGGGGGCCACAATTGTTGAAAAGTCACGTAAGAGGAACTCCAAAATGCAAGTGCTGAATTAGTATTATGAAGGGAGTACACGGCCCTCGTCTTTTGCACATCCAAAGAAAGAAGAAGGTGTGGGATCCACCACATATGAAAGGCCACAGCAACTCCTTGTTTCCAAATGAAGAATTTTGCAATTGGCAAGAATTTGGAATGAAGAAGGGCCACCAAATGAAAGTTCACGTAGGAGTTCATGTTCATGTGTTGAATTTTATTATATTAATGTTATATTAAGGGAAGTGGTTTCATGGTCCCGCTAGCTTGAAAAATTGGAGAAAGAAACAAGACATCCACTACTCACGGTTTTGCTTGGAAAAATTCTGAATTTTAGCTTCATGGCCCACTTAGTACATTCATTTTGGCTTTGCATATGCTTTGGAATAAAATTGAAATAAACCCACGGCCAGCAAGCATCCAACAAAACTTCTTTTGGAACCAAAGTGGGAGCCGCACCCTTTCTTGGTTTGGAGTGTGATTTCCAATTGGCTTAACCATTAAATGGAGAGTAGCTCATGGTGCAGCAAGAAGAAGCATCTTGGATTTTCCGTAGCACAAAAAGAATGTCCAGAGAAGAATGTGAAGCAGCTCATCCACGCCCAGACAACAGCAAGAACTTCATCCTCCTAGCTCTTTTTATGGTGAGCAAAGCTTTGGTGTAAACGGTGCATCAACTTGAGGAATCCAGCAGCCACATTCACGGCTGTTCTTGTAAGCCAAAAACGGACAGCAGTAGTTGTTGAAGGAAGAGCAGCACATCACCGTCCACCAACACAACAAAGAAGAAAACGTCCATGCTTGGAGCAGCCACCTTCATGGTCCATCCAAGAGAGCCACCTGAAGAGTTGGAAGAAGTGAATCAAAGTTGCAAGATGGAGAAGCGGTGAAGCAAGGAAAGAGAGCCAAAGCATTTTTGGTTGGTGAGAAACATGGTGATAGCTTACATTCACGACCAACATGGAGAAGAGAAGTGGGAGCTCACGGCTGCAAAACCATTTCCATGAAGGGAGAAGAGTGCTTCGCTGGAATGACCACAGAAGTGAAGAAACGGACAAGCAATTTGGAGAGGGACCCACCTATTTTCATGATTGGTGAATGTTTGGTTAAGAATTCAGGGGCTGCCAATTGTCAACTAAAGACAAAAACAAAATCCTGAAATGAAGGGGAAGTCACGGGGAGGATGTTCAGATTTTGGCTATAAAATGAGAAGAGCAGCAGCAGAAAGGGAAGGAGATTTTAGTGTAAGATTTTAGGTGAGAGTTTAGGAGTAGTGTAGGAAGCCACGGTCTGGAGGAGGCTCTTGCCTCTTCCTCTTTCAATTCCCTCTCTGAATTTCCATTTTCAGTGCAAAATGTAGTGTTTTATTTTTGAAGTGTATCAGTGTTTGGAACAGTTTGTTAATTTTATTTTCACGACATTTTATTTCAAGTAGTGTGTCTTTGCTAAATTTGATTTCCAATTCAGTGATTTTAATTTTACTGTCTCTTTTATTTTACCATTTATTGTTTTTTGCATCGTTAAATTTTACCGTTTCTGCATATTTACTGTTCCGTTTTTACTATCTTTTACCGTTCAGTTTTTACAGTCTTTAAAATTTATTTCAGTGTTTTTAAATTTTGTTGTCTTATTTAAATTCCAGTTCATTTTATTTTATTTTACCACACAAAAAATCCACAAACCCCCCCACTTCGTGTAAGAAAATCTGAGACTGAACCCAAACAAATTGGTCCTTGAGAGACGACCTAGGAGTCACTTCCTAGTCTATACTGCATTCATTTATGCTCAACTTTTGTGAGTGGTGCGACCCGTTCACCAAAAATGGCGCCGTTGCCGGGGACCAATCAATAACGGCGACAACGACACCTTCAGCAAATTTTAGCGGCGTTGTCACTTCAGTTCCAGGTTCTTGTTTTAGATTTTTGTTGTATTTTATCTTGTGTTGTGTTGTGATGTTCTATTTGTTTTGTATGCGTGTCATATGTATTTTGTCTGTTAATTAAAAAAAAAGTAAAACAAAAATTAATTTTAAAAAAAAATAATAATAAAATTATTTTTATGTTCTGTTTTGTGTGTGCCTGTAGCATGTATAAATGTGTTGTATTTTGTTTGTCTAGTAATTTTTAGTGTTTAATTTTTATTTTTATTTTCCATGTCTACCGATTTTAAATTTGTGAAAAATGCTTATTCTGTCTATGCCCATAATTATGATTCTCCTTCTGCATGTTACTCTGATTATAATTCTGTTGATTTCTATGTCGGGAATTATATGGATCATCCTCAAATTACTGAGAGCGCTCCTAGTGAGCCGGTTCCACCTACAAAGGATGATATTCATTGCGTTCTAAGCGCTGGACTGATATATCTGCTCCCTAAGTTTCATGGATTTGCAGGAGAATGCCCACATGAACATTTGGAAAATTTCTATAGAATTTGTTCTGCAATGAAACCTCCAAATGTCCCAGATGATTACATTTTCTTGACGGCGTTTCAGCATTCATTACAAGGAGCAGCTAAGGATTGGTTGAATTGTCTTCCTCGAGGACTCATTACCAGATGGGAAGATCTTGAGCAAAATTTTCTGATCGAATTTTTCCCTGCACAAGATGGATACAGCAACGGTCCTGGAGGGAATGACCCTACCTTGGGATGGTACAGTGCTCCACAGTATCGATATCAAGAACCACCATTCCAGAATACTTTGATGCCTCCACTAGTCCAGCAAGAACAGCAGATGCAGTTCTATGATGCTACTGCTCAATTTACTCCTCAGCCTTCGATTTCTGAGCCTACAATAAAGGAGTTACTGGAGTAGATGACCATGCAGAACGTTCAGTTACAGAAAGGGAACATGCAGTTCAAGAAAAATAGCATAGAGTTTCAGCAGGAAACTCAAGCGGCAATTCAGAATCTGACTGATCAGATCGGGCAGATGGCCACTATTGCACCTAAGGAGACTGATGAAGATTTTGAGGCCCAGGCAGGAATAAGCAATACTTTTGAGCCAGGTAGACCACCTTCATCCTCCACTACTTTACAAATCTTCAAGGAAGTGGAGGTAAGCATACCACAATTTGATTATTCTGTTGATTGTGATGATGATCGGTATGCTAATGATTATATTGTTGCTGAGCATGTTTTTAATTCTGCTTCTGAACATGAATCTGAGTCTGATATTGATATTGCATGTAATTTTGAAATTGATTCATGTTATGAGGATGTATCTAAGGTTCAGCCTGTTACATTAGAATTGGGTGTTATACCCCTGCATGAAATTTCTGTAGAACCACATTGCACTAACCATGTTGCAGGAGGTACGTATAAACTTGATGAGCAGACACCCACAATTGAAGACAAAGGTGCGAGTACCCATAACTGTTTCAACAACAATAGGCACCTGCTGAACCTGCTCATCAACAATCACTGCTCAGATCCAGCTGTGGAAAACATTTCACTGCTAGATCAGATCTGGAGGATGAAGCAGTTCGTCCTCAAAACTTCCTTGCTGGATTCTGAAGACATCTCCTTGAAAGTCCAAAATTGGCAGCTTCCACCATAACCTGCGGGAGTTTGCATTTTCTTTCTCTCCCTTTTTCCTTACTTTTATTGCACTTGTCCATAATATGTTTCCTGTTTTGATTGCTGATGTATGCTTATAACACATTGAGGACAATGTGTAGT
Organism: Vigna nakashimae; assembly: GCA_034642375.1. Classification (NCBI taxonomy): domain Eukaryota; kingdom Viridiplantae; phylum Streptophyta; class Magnoliopsida; order Fabales; family Fabaceae; genus Vigna; species Vigna nakashimae. The sequence continues at coordinate 27,292,002 of CM067761.1, forward strand.
TTAAGTGTGGTCTATTGGGAGAGATTCTGAATTTTATTTGTTTTGTGTGTGAAATTTTTTCTGTTTTGAGTGTTAAATTTTTTCTATTTTAAGTTGTTTTTAGTGTGTTTTGGGTGAAATAAATTTTACATTTTTCTCTTGATTTCTGGATGATGTCTAAGTTGTAGATTTTTCCTCCACTTCATTGATACTTAGTTTGAAATCCTTGTTTTTCTCTGCTTGGAAAGATGATTATGCGTTTGAGAGGTTGATTTGATTGTGACGAATACCCTGTGTGAGATTTGAGCCACTTAATGTTCTTTCTTATGTGAGATATGTATCTTGATTGCTTGCACATATGCCTTGGCTTGATTCTTTTTGATATACTTGATTGATATGCATGTTTTAGAAGTGATAAAGGCATTTTGTTCTTGAGCCTCTTTAGCCAAATAAGCCTACCTTGTTATTATCCTTTGATACCCCTTTTGAGCCTATACTGTATCCATTTCTTTGTGTTAAAGCTCATACACTGATCCTAAGTGAAAAACAAATGATTAGCTAAACCTTAGGGAAGTCTGGAGCTATAGAAGTGTTTTGTGAATAAGTGTGGTCTCCTTGGGAATTGTGATGAATTGGCTAGTTGGTTCCTCATCATGTTCTTAAAATATAAATTATATCCTGTTGTGTGATAGAGAGAGAAAAGGAAACAGACAGGATGAAAAAAAAAATTTTTGATGAGAAAAAGAGAAAATTGAAAAATAATCGTGTGAATAATGGAGTTGAGAAGAGGATTGAATTAGAGGTTTGGGTGAGATTTGACTGTCTTTACACTTTTTCCCCATTGCTCCTCTATTTCTTTTGAGCTGTAGCTACTTATCTATATTTTATCCTTCCCTGTCCTTGGCCCCATTACAACCCAGTAAAGACCTTTAGATCTAAACGTGCATATGTTTTAAGTATTGATAATTAGAAACTTGCCAAGTCTATTTGTGTTTGCTTTCTTGAGTGCATTGAGTGACATTGATTTACCTTAGACACTTGAGAGAAACACTGTAAGTGCATCTGTAAGGTTTTGTTGTTTTTGAATCACCTCTTGAGCTGATTAATTATTTTACCAAGTTTTGAATTGTTTGGAAGATTTCTATAAGTATCTGCTTTTCAGTGATTCTGTGATTGGATATGGTCTACATCTTTTCTCTGTTTAGATTTCCTGAGAACTTTGTAAATTCTGTTTATTTTCTCTTGAGTCTTTGTTTTTCTGTCTGCTGAATTTGTGTAACCTTCTTAAAAGTCCTTTGAACCATTCCCTGATTTGCGTCTTGATTTTGCCCAGGAGTGCAAAAGACTAAGTGTGGTCTATTTTGATGAGTCAATATTTTACTCACTTCACTTAGTTTATTGTGCTAGAATTAATTGGGGAATTGTGCTTAATCGTCCGTTATTTTCCTATTTTTCCTAATTGTGCTTAATTCGATCAGAAATTCTTATTTTAACTAATTTGAATTATCTGAGCTTATTATTTTGCATTATTAATTATGGGAAAATTTTGGATATCTTTTTGGGACATTTGAAGGCTAAATGAGAAATGACAATTGAGCCCAATGCATTTCAGCCACTTCAATTTTCGCTGGTTGCTGTGTGAATTTTGTGTCAACTTGTTTGTCCTCGTTCGAGTTCAATTCATATCCGTTTTCAATGCAATTTTTTTTCATAGTTTCGTCTAGATGTCTAGTTTCAAGTATAGTTTTTATTTTGTTCAAATTCATTTTGTGTTGTTCCCAGTATTTTCTTTACTCTCCTATGTCAGTCTAGTGCACACTGTTTGAGTGAATTCTAGTCTGTTTGCATTTGTTTGCTTGTTTTTTTTATACTTGTGGTGGCTGGAATTGATCATTTTGACAAGCCAATATCATTTGGTACCAATAACAATTCATTTTTGGCAAAGCTATCACTTGGAATAAGGAAAAGGGGGCCACAATTGTTGAAAAGTCACGTAAGAGGAACTCCAAAATGCAAGTGCTGAATTAGTATTATGAAGGGAGTACACGGCCCTCGTCTTTTGCACATCCAAAGAAAGAAGAAGGTGTGGGATCCACCACATATGAAAGGCCACAGCAACTCCTTGTTTCCAAATGAAGAATTTTGCAATTGGCAAGAATTTGGAATGAAGAAGGGCCACCAAATGAAAGTTCACGTAGGAGTTCATGTTCATGTGTTGAATTTTATTATATTAATGTTATATTAAGGGAAGTGGTTTCATGGTCCCGCTAGCTTGAAAAATTGGAGAAAGAAACAAGACATCCACTACTCACGGTTTTGCTTGGAAAAATTCTGAATTTTAGCTTCATGGCCCACTTAGTACATTCATTTTGGCTTGCATATGCTTTGGAATAAAATTGAAATAAACCCACGGCCAGCAAGCATCCAACAAAACTTCTTTTGGAACCAAAGTGGGAGCCGCACCCTTTCTTGGTTTGGAGTGTGATTTCCAATTGGCTTAACCATTAAATGGAGAGTAGCTCATGGTGCAGCAAGAAGAAGCATCTTGGATTTTCCGTAGCACAAAAAGAATGTCCAGAGAAGAATGTGAAGCAGCTCATCCACGCCCAGACAACAGCAAGAACTTCATCCTCCTAGCTCTTTTTATGGTGAGCAAAGCTTTGGTGTAAACGGTGCATCAACTTGAGGAATCCAGCAGCCACATTCACGGCTGTTCTTGTAAGCCAAAAACGGACAACAGTAGTTGTTGAAGGAAGAGCAGCACATCACCGTCCACCAACACAACAAAGAAGAAAACGTCCATGCTTGGAGCAGCCACCTTCATGGTCCATCCAAGACAGCCACCTGAAGAGTTGGAAGAAGTGAATCAAAGTTGCAAGGTGGAGAAGCGGTGAAGCAAGGAAAGAGAGCCAAAGCATTTTTGGTTGGTGAGAAACATGGTGATAGCTTACATTCACGGCCAACATGGAGAAGAGAAGGAGTGGGAGCTCACGGCTGCAAAACCATTTCCATGAAGGGAGAAGAGTGCTTCGCTGGAATGACCACAGAAGTGAAGAAACGGACAAGCAATTTGGAGAGGGACCCACCTATTTTCATGATTGGTGAATGTTTGGTTAAGAATTCAGGGGCTGCCAATTGTCAACTAAAGACAAAAACAAAATCCTGAAATGAAGGGGAAGTCACGGGGAGGATGTTCAGATTTTGGCTATAAAATGAGAAGAGCAGCAGCAGAAAGGGAAGGAGATTTTAGTGTAAGATTTTAGGTGAGAGTTTAGGAGTAGTGTAGGAAGCCACGGTCTGGAGGAGGCTCTTGCCTCTTCCTCTTTCAATTCCCTCTCTGAATTTCCATTTTCAGTGCAAAATGTAGTGTTTTATTTTTGAAGTGTATCAGTGTTTGGAACAGTTTGTTAATTTTATTTTCACGACATTTTATTTCAAGTAGTGTGTCTTTGCTAAATTTGATTTCCAATTCAGTGATTTTAATTTTACTGTCTCTTTTATTTTACCATTTATTGTTTTTTGCATCGTTAAATTTTACCGTTTCTGCATATTTACTGTTCCGTTTTTACTATCTTTTACCGTTCAGTTTTTACAGTCTTTAAAATTTATTTCAGTGTTTTTAAATTTTGTTGTCTTATTTAAATTCCAGTTCATTTTATTTTATTTTACCACACAAAAAGATCCACAAACCCCCCCACTTCGTGTAAGAAAATCTGAGACTGAACCCAAACAAATTGGTCCTTGAGAGACGACCTAGGAGTCACTTCCTAGTCTATACTGCATTCATTTATGCTCAACTTTTGTGAGCGGTGCGACCCGTTCACCATCCATCTGTGTGCTGGAGGGGTATCATACATACATCCCCACTATCATCTCAGCCGTGGCCACCTGCCCTCTGTGGATGGACTGCAACTGAGCACCTATAAGAGACATATACATGTCCCTCATCTGGAATGGTTCTGCCTCATGAGTATAAGCAGATGTCCTGCTCTGTGCTGGCCCTCTCTCTCTACGAGCCTGGCGTGGTGGAACTGGCTGAGCTGCCTCCTCATGATGAACCAATATTTTCTTCACTTCACTTAGTTTATTGTACTAGAATTAATCAAGGAATTGTGCTTAAATGTCCAGTATTTTCCCATTTTTCCTAATTGTGCTTAATTCGATCAGAAATTCTTATTTTAACTAATTTGAATTATGTGAGCTTATTATTTTGCATTATTAATTATGGGAAAATTTTGGATATCTTTTTGGGACATTTGAAGGCTAAATGAGAAATGACAAATGTGCCCAATGTATTTCAGCCACTTCAATTTTCGCTGGTTGCTGTGTGAATTTTGTGTCAACTTGTTTGTCCTCGTTCGAGTTCAATTCGTATCCGTTTTCCATTCAATTTTTTTTCATAGTTTCGTCTGGATGTCTATTTTCACGTATAGTTTTTATTTTGTTCAAATTCATTTTGTGTTGTTCCCAGAATTTTTTTTACTCCTCTATGTCAGTCTTGTGTTTACTGTTTGAGTGACTTATAAATTGTTTGCAAAGCTTGTTGTAAGAGGCATGGTAGCAAGCTTAAGTCAAAGGACTGTTGTCACATTATTTTTGCAATCAAGCACATAAGGAAGTGGGGGACACCAATTTGAGAAGGGAATATTTGAGAAAGGATGCGCATGGGCTGAAGAAAAACACCACACGGCCATTGCAAAATAGGCTTGGTTTCTTTAATAAATTAGGCAAATGGAAAGAAGGGATCACCACCTTCAAGTGAGACTTGCAGTAATGTCTCGGTTTTGGACAATTCATTATGTCACCATTTTACAAAATCACGGCACATGAAGAAGCTCCAAGTTGCAAAACTGAATTCTACTGAATTGATATTATGAAGGCAAAGCACTTCCACGGCCCCATGCAGCTGCCACATAAGGAAGAAGGCATCTTTCACACATCCATTATAGCTCACGATTTTGTTGATTGTGAGAGGCAAGCCAGCACTGTCCAGAGAATGTTTGGGAGAGAGCACATCATGCGGCTACTTTTTGATGCCTTGGAGAATATCAGAAATGTGATGAATTGACTAAAATAGTATTATCAAGTGGTGTCACAGCCCACATCTTTTGAAATTTAAAATGATAAATTGGTATGAGACAAAGACACATATAGCCATACTTCCAAATTCTGAAAAGAAAACTCACAAGGTTCCAAATGCTATATGGGCTGCACATGAAAGAGGCCATACGGCTGCCACTTACATTAAAAAATTACAAACTCATGGAACAAGGAGCTCACTTACTGAATTCTGAATTCATACACATGGTCCCCGTTTTCTTCTCTTTGACAAAAGTTGATTGAATAAACATTTGCAAAGGACAAGACATGATCAAAGAAAATACATGGCACATGTTATGAAATGAGGGGTCCACCACGTTTATTGGGAGCACACGGTTTTAGGTAATGGAGCAAGCTTACATTTCAGAAAAATATGAAAGTGGTGCCACGGCCCACATGCAAAAGAGAAGTGTATTTTAATTGAAGAAATGTGGAATGGGTGCACAACAAGAAGCAAAGCACACACGGTCCTCCATTTCAGCAGCCTGCACGCATCCGGTAGACACAAGTCCAGCGGCCAAGAGAAGGAGGCACTCACAGTAGCTGCTGGAAATGGAGAAGGAGAAGCTTCATGGTGAACACTCACAATGAGGAAGAACACGTCCAGCCACCACCTAAGATGGGAGAACATCACGCTCCATCCACTTCCACGTTCCAGCAGCGTCTTCCCATCCAGAAGCAGCTTCTCCGTCCAGTATAGTAACTCCTCACGGCAACAAGCAAGAGCTCCACGAGCTTCATGGCTAAATGGAGTTTGGAGAGGATGAAGCGCTGAACACACCTTCACTATGTCCAATATCCAGAGGAGCTGTTACAGAGATGAGAAAAATGCATGGATAGAGCAGAGAAGCTCACGGCCTTGCCGGAAGAAGAACATCATGTCCAGCGTGCTCCTAGCAGTGTCCAACAGCCTTCACACGGAGACAGCAGCAGTTCAAGAGCATCACGGCCTGGACCAGTTTCAAGAGCTCATGGGATTGATCTTTGCTGGAAGAAGGAACACGTTAATTCGTTAATTCATTGATTGGGAAGAAACAAGTAGCCCACGGTGCAGAAGCAACCAGGCAGCAGTAGAAGCTCACGGTCAATGGAGGCAGAAGCATCTTGATCCAGTAGCTTGGTGTGCATGGTGATGAAGGCAACAACTTGGTGCAGGAAGTGGAGAGGAATTCACGGAAGATATTCACGTGATGAATGGATTGGAAAGAAAGAGTAGTTCACGGACAGAGGAAACTACAGAAGATTGGAATGGTGTGCAAAAGAAGACAAGTTGGCAAAAGGAGAGGCTCACGGGTTCAGATTTTTGGGCTATAAATCCAGCAGCATGCAGAAAAGCAAGGTGAAGATTTTAGAGCAGATTTTAGGATTAGAGTTTTAGGAGTAGTTTAGGATAGCTGAGAAGAGGCTCTCGCCTCTTCCTCTTTTTCTTCCGTTCTCTGAATTTTCATTTCAAACAGTGTTTTAATTTCTGAAGCAGTGTGTCACCTTTGCTCGTTCATTTTTAGTTGTATTGTTCAAGAATTTTAATTTAAGTGTTTTTAATTTTACTGTCTCTTTATTTTACCGTTTACTGTTTTCTGAACCGTTAAATTCAGTCAATGTATTTTTCCGTTCGGTTTATTTTCAACGTCGTTTTTACTGTTTATTTTCACCGATGTTTTGGGTAAATTTTATTTACACGGCTGTTACATTTTCTACATGTTTACTGTTACAATGTTTTCATTTCAAGCATTGATGAATTTTACATTTTTTTGGTTTTACCGTTCAGTTTTTACCACCGTTAAAATTTACTTCATTGTTTTTAATTTTGTGTTATTTAATTTCTAGTCAACTTTAATTTTATCACAACAAACATAATCACAAAACCCCCCACCTTCGTGTGTAAATCTGAGACTGAGCCACAATATTGGTCCTTGAGAGACGACCTAGGAGTCACATCCTAGCTATACTGCATATTTTCATGCACAACTTTTGTGAGCGGTGCGACCCGTTCAACCAAAAATGGCGCCGCTGCCGGGGACCAATCAATGGAGGTTTGGTTTTAGATTTTTGTTGTGTAAATTTTTGTTCTGTTAATATGTGTATTTTGTGTGTTTTGTGTTTTATATGTTTGTAGGCGGCAACGACACCTTCAACAAATTTTGGCGGCGTTGTCACTTCAGTTCCAGGTTTTTGTTTTAAGATTTGTACTGTGTTAATATATATTGTGCATATATATGTTTAATTGATGTGTTTTATCTTGCGTTATGATGTGATGTTCTATTTTCTGTATGCGTGTCATATGTATTTTGTTTGTTAATTAAAAAAAAATTTAAAAAATTTAAAAAAAAAATTTAAAAAAAAAAAAATTTATGTGTTGTTTTGTGTGTTCCTGTAGCATGTATAAATGTGTTGTGAATTATCTGTTTCGTAATTTTTAGTTTTTAGTTTTTATTTTTATTTTCCATGTCTACCTATTTTAATTTTGTGAATAGTGCTTATTCTACAAGTGCCTGTAATTATGATTCTCTTTCTGCATATTACTCTGATTCTTGTGCTGATTTTAATACTGAGAAAAATATGGATCATCCTCAAATTCCTGAGAGCTCCCTTTGGGAGCCGGTTCCACTAGTTCAGCAATATCAGAGTCAGCAGTATGATGCTCCTGCCCAAGTAGCTTCTCAGCCTTCAACTTCTGAACCTACATTGAAGGAGTTATTGGAGCAGATGACCATGCAGAACATTCAGTTTCAGAAAGGGAACATGCAGTTCAAGCAAGAGAGCATGGAAACTCAAGCTGCCATTCAGAAGCTGACTGATCAGATCGGGCAGATGGCCACTCAACACTTTCAAGATGATAGTGGCATCAACATAGAAGATGGGGAGCAAAGCTATGAGTTTACTACTACACCCACTTTCCTACCTTTCTATGATCCCACTCTTGCACCTGAGACTGTTGATGATTATTTTAAGGACCAGGCAGGTATGAGTAACACTGTTGAGACAGGTAGACCATTTTTATCTTCCACCGTGGAGGTAAACGTACCTCAACTTGAATGTGCAGTTGATGAATTGGAAATTCATGAGAAAATTTATTCTGAGCAAAAACATGTTTATTCTGAAACTGAGATTACAAGCTCTTTACCAGATCTACCTATACATTCAATTGCTTGTGATTTGTTGCACAATGATTCTACAGGTTTTAGGATTGAAACTGATACAGACTTGATTGACAATTCTGAAGTTTTTGATTCAGTATTAGTCTCTGAAACCATTGGTATAAATGTTGTGTTGAATGAACATGATTACAGTGATAAATTTCTCATTGATAATAGCTTTGCACTGAATGTGGATTTTGTTGATGATGCATATGTCAATATTGATTTTGAGACAGGAATTTTGCAGTCGCATAACATGATAGAGTTAGAACAAAACATTGATCTGACTCAGTTTTCTGAGAATTATGAATGTGATTGTGAATCTGGTTCTTGCCCGATTTGTATTGAAATTGATTATGTGTTACAAACAGATTCTAAATTCATAAAAAATGCTATTGATTATGAGTTTGATGACCAGGTTACAAAAGTAAATGAGAATACAGGTACTGACATAGAGGAAATAATGATAGATGAAGGAAAGTATACTGCTTTTTCTCTTATTACTCCGGTGTCACAGACTCAACAACTGCTGGTGGACAGAAGGCTCCTGATTTTATTGATTCAACAACTTGCTCGGAGAAGTGGCGTGGCTACTGGGATTTGTCCTGATTCAAGTGAGAGGGCAGTACTGGGCGAGCTGCTCCTGAAGACATCTTCGCCGGATCCTGAGGTGGAAGATATCTCACTGATAGTCCAGAAATGGCAACTGCCACCATGACCAGGGAGCACTCTTTTTCCTCATTATGTACATATTATTTAGCTTTTCTGATGTGTTTTCTTGGTTGTGTTTATTTCATTTTTAAATTGTGAGCATGAATTAAAAAAAAAAAAAAAATTAAAAAAACAAAAAAAAAAAAAAATTGTTCAAATTCATAAAAATTCATAAAAATAAAATAAAGATGTCCGAGGTTCGATCATTATTGATCGTTAATATTACAGTCCAAATAAAAAAAAAAAAAAAAAAACACATAAAACATAAAAAATTAAAAACATAAAAAAATTAAGTGTCCTTATTACAGTACTTGTTCAAATTCTGGCCACACTCGGCCAACAGCAAAAACATAAAAAGGAAAAAAACATAAAACATTAAAACTGGAAGAATTCTCGAGCTGGTTGTGGTGGTCTAAGGGAGAGCTCCGTTGAGGGAGCTCTGGTTCGAAAAGTCACGAGCGGAGGCTTTGGTGGAGGAATTTCTCGTTCATTTCTGTCGTCATCGATGATGATCGGAACAGGAAACAGATTCAGCAGCCTCGGTGCCCTCATTATCACCCAGTTGTTTTCTTTCAAACAAAAAATAAAAATAAAAAAATAAAAAAATAAGAAACATGTGTTAATAATAGAAGAGGAAGTGAAAAAAAATTTCAATGGAGGTATGATGAGAGTTCTTACCGTACATGTATAGCGGCAGTTGTGAAAAGAGAGTGCCAGTGGGGTCTATCTCCGCTTGCCAACGCTTGACCCGATTGCCGTGGTTGTTGAACCAGCAGTGTACGTTGTATTCAGTGGCTTCGCCGAAGGTCCTTAGTCGAGATGCGATCTCGACGACTTGCGCTCGGCTTGGGTGTGTGACCCCATAGTTGTAGATTTTGGTCATCATCGTGATCTGATCATCTGTAGGACGCCATCGTTGACTGGTATATCTCTCTGATTCCATATCACTCATCCTTCCTCTCGTAATATACAAATACATAAATAAAAAAATAAATACATATAAAAAGAACAAAAACAAGAAACAAAAAGCATAACATAAAAAAATTAGATTAGTTCTCTGTTTTCTTTATTTGTTCTTGTTTCCTTTTAAATTTATTTTGTCCAGTCTGTATTTGATGTTTCAGTTTTTGGTCTCAGATCTGTTTCACGGTCCTCGCAAAGGGTCCTAAACGGATCTATGTCCAGTTGTCCGGTTGTTCTTGTCCATATTGTTCTTGTATATTCAGTTTCTGTGTTTTAGTTTTAAGTGGGGTACGTGGCGTTGTTCTACCCGATTGTCTCTGCCATACCTTCAAACGAAGGGAGATTAACGTCTGGTTTCCAGCCGATATACCCCTTAAGTTTTAAGACAATTGTGTTTTATGTGTTTTATGTGTTTAGCAGGTGAAGAAGAAAGCGAATAAGAGCTGAAAATAAAGAAGGAACTGAAAGCTTAAATGAAAACAGGAAAAGAAAGCAGAAAAAGAAAAAAAAAAAAAATGAAAGATCTGGAAAAAAGGAAAAGGAGAAGATAGATCGGGCAAAGGAAGAGGGAGAGCAGGCAAGAGATCAGGAAGAAAAAAATGGAAAGCAGGAAAGCAGGAAGGTATAACAGCAGAATGAAAGGAAAAGCAGAAAGAAGATGAAAAATAAAGGAAATTACATGAAGGAAAGGAAAGAAGGAGTTACTAAGTTCTGAGGACTTACCTGGGGAAGTAGGCTTGCAGAGGCTCTTCGCGGATCTCACTCAGACTCTTCAGAAGACGCAGGGACAGAGGCTCTGCGCAGATCTCAGATCTTCAGCAGACGCGGGGTGGAGAGGCTCCCTGCAGAGATCCAGACGCTCGAGAGAAGAGAGCAGAGAGAGGAGTAGAGAGCAGAGAGAGGAGTAGAGAGAGAGTGAGGGATCAGAAATGGCGCTGGACGCGGAGGAGCGGCCTCATTTATAGCCAGATTTCTTTCCACTGTAGCAACAGTTCCGGTCTTTGCCACCGAGACTGTTGCCACAGTACCGGTCTTCTCCTTTTCCAAAAAAAAAAAAAATAAATAAATAAATAAATAAATAATAAAAATAAAATAAAAAAAAAATTTTAATAGCATCTACTGATGGGTGCTAGGTGATTTAGACATCTACTGATGGATGTCAATGATAACATCTACTGATGGATGTTACTGAAAATTTCTTCCCATTTTTCTACTTTTGTTGCACTTGTCTATATTATTTGACTGCTCTGAAATTGATAATCTGATGATTGTAACACACTGAGGACATTGTGTGATTTAAGTGTGGTCTACTGGGGAGAAATTTTGATTTTCTGTTAATTTCTGTTAAGTTTGTATTTTATGTGTTAAAATTTTTGTTTTTGAGTGTTAAATTTTTTCTGTTTTAAGTGGTTTTTAGTGTGTTTTGTGTGCAATAAATTTTACATTTTTCTCTTGATTTCTGGATGATGTCTAAGTTGTAGATTTTTCCTTCACTTGATTAATACTTATGGTTTGAAATCCTTGCTTTTCTCTGCCTGGAAAGATGATTATGTGTTTAAGAGGTTGATTTGATTGTAACGAATACCCTGTGTGAGAATTTGAGCCACTTAATTTTCTTTCTTGTGTGATATGTATCTTGACTGCTTGCACATATGCCTTGGCTTGATTCTTTTTGATATACTTGATTTATATGCATTTTTGGAAGTGATAAAGGCAATTTTATTCTTGAGCCTCTTTAGCCAAATAAGCCTACCTTGTTATTATCCTTTGATAACCCCTTTGAGCCTATACTGTATATATTTCTTTGTGTTGAAGCTCATACACTGAACCTAAGTGAAAAACAATGATTACCTTAACCTTAGGAAAGTCTGGAGCTATAAAAGTATTTTGTGAATAAGTGTGGTCTCCTTGGGAATTCTGATGAATTGGCTAGTTGGTTCCTCATCATGTTTTGAAATGATAATTTATATCCTGTTGTGTGATAAAAAAAAAAAAAAAAAAAAAAAGACAGGATAAAAAAAAAATGATGAGAAAAAGAGAAAAATTGAAAAATAATTTTGTGAATAATGGAGTCGAGAAGAGGATTGAATTAGAGGTTTGGGTGAGATTTCACTGTGTTTACATTTTTTCCTAGTGCACCTCTATTTCTTCTGAGCTATAGCTACTTATTCAAATTTATCCTCCCCTGTCCTTGGCCCCATTACAACCCAGTAAAGACCTTTTGATCTGAACATGCATATGTTTTAAGTATTGATAATTAGAAGCTTGCCAAGTCTACTTGTGTTTGTTTTCTTGAGTGCATTGAGTGACATTGATTTACCCTAGACACTTGAGAGAAACACTGTGAGTGCATCTGTGAGGTTTTGTTATTTTTGAATCACCTCTTGAACTGATTAATCATTTTGCTATGTATTGAATTGCTTCGATGATTTCTGTAAGTATCTGCTTTCCTTGATTTTGTGTTGGATATTAACTACATCTTTTCTCTGTCTAGATTTCTTGAGAACAGCGTAAATTCTCTTTGTTTCCTTGAGAGTGTTTGTCTTCTGTATGATGCGCCTGTGTCAGTCCTTTGATGTCCTTTGAACTATTCCCTGATTTAAGTCTTAATTTTGCCCAGGAGTGCAAAAGACTAAGTGTGGTCTATTTTGATGAACCAATATTTTCTTCACTTCACTTAGTTTATTGTACTAGAATTAATCAAGGAATTGTGCTTAAATGTCCAGTATTTTCCCATTTCTCCTAATTGTGCTTAATTCGATCAGAAATTCTTATTTTAACTAATTTGAATTATCTGAGCTTATTATTTTGCATTATTAATTATGGGAAAATTTTGGATATCTTTTTAGGACATTTGAAGGCTAAATGAGAAATGACAAATGTGCCCAATGTATTTCAGCCACTTCAATTTTCGCTGGTTGCTGTGTGAATTTTGTGTCAACTTGTTTGTCCTCGTTCGAGTTCAATTCGTATCCATTTTCCATTCAATTTTTTTTCATAGTTTCGTCTGGATGTCTATTTTCACGTATAGTTTTTATTTTGTTCAAATTCATTTTGTGTTGTTCCCAGAATTTTTTTTACTCCTCTATGTCAGTCTTGTGTTTACTGTTTGAGTGACTTATAAATTGTTTGCATTGTTTGCTTGTTGTAAGAGGCATGGTAGCAAGCTTAAGTCAAAGGACTGTTGTCACATTATTTTTGCAATCAAGCACATAAGGAAGTGGGGGACACCAATTTGAGAAGGGAATATTTGAGAAAGGATGCGCATGGGCTGAAGAAAAACACCACACGGCCATTGCAAAATAGGCTTGGTTTCTTTAATAAATTAGGCAAATGGAAAGAAGGGATCACCACCTTCAAGTGAGACTTGCAGTAATGTCTCGGTTTTGGACAATTCATTATGTCACCATTTTACAAAATCACGGCACATGAAGAAGCTCCAAGTTGCAAAACTGAATTCTACTGAATTGATATTATGAAGGCAAAGCACTTCCACGGCCCCATGCAGCTGCCACATAAGGAAGAAGGCATCTTTCACACATCCATTATAGCTCACGATTTTGTTGATTGTGAGAGGCAAGCCAGCACTGTCCAGAGAATGTTTGGGAGAGAGCACATCATGCGGCTACTTTTTGATGCCTTGGAGAATATCAGAAATGTGATGAATTGACTAAAATAGTATTATCAAGTGGTGTCACAGCCCACATCTTTTGAAATTTAAAATGATAAATTGGTATGAGACAAAGACACATATAGCCATACTTCCAAATTCTGAAAAGAAAACTCACAAGGTTCCAAATGCTATATGGGCTGCACATGAAAGAGGCCATACGGCTGCCACTTACATTAAAAAATTACAAACTCATGGAACAAGGAGCTCACTTACTGAATTCTGAATTCATACACATGGTCCCCGTTTTCTTCTCTTTGACAAAAGTTGATTGAATAAACATTTGCAAAGGACAAGACATGATCAAAGAAAATACATGGCACATGTTATGAAATGAGGGGTCCACCACGTTTATTGGGAGCACACGGTTTTAGGTAATGGAGCAAGCTTACATTTCAGAAAAATATGAAAGTGGTGCCACGGCCCACATGCAAAAGAGAAGTGTATTTTAATTGAAGAAATGTGGAATGGGTGCACAACAAGAAGCAAAGCACACACGGTCCTCCATTTCAGCAGCCTGCACGCATCCGGTAGACACAAGTCCAGCGGCCAAGAGAAGGAGGCACTCACAGTAGCTGCTGGAAATGGAGAAGGAGAAGCTTCATGGTGAACACTCACAATGAGGAAGAACACGTCCAGCCACCACCTAAGATGGGAGAACATCACGCTCCATCCACTTCCACGTTCCAGCAGCGTCCTCCCATCCAGAAGCAGCTTCTCCGTCCAGTATAGTAACTCCTCACGGCAACAAGCAAGAGCTCCACGAGCTTCATGGCTAAATGGAGTTTGGAGAGGATGAAGCGCTGAACACACCTTCACTATGTCCAATATCCAGAGGAGCTGTTACAGAGATGAGAAAAATGCATGGATAGAGCAGAGAAGCTCACGGCCTTGCCGGAAGAAGAACATCATGTCCAGCGTGCTCCTAGCAGTGTCCAACAGCCTTCACACGGAGACAGCAGCAGTTCAAGAGCATCACGGCCTGGACCAGTTTCAAGAGCTCATGGGATTGATCTTTGCTGGAAGAAGGAACACGTTAATTCGTTAATTCATTGATTGGGAAGAAACAAGTAGCCCACGGTGCAGAAGCAACCAGGCAGCAGTAGAAGCTCACGGTCAATGGAGGCAGAAGCATCTTGATCCAGTAGCTTGGTGTGCATGGTGATGAAGGCAACAACTTGGTGCAGGAAGTGGAGAGGAATTCACGGAAGATATTCACGTGATGAATGGATTGGAAAGAAAGAGTAGTTCACGGACAGAGGAAACTACAGAAGATTGGAATGGTGTGCAAAAGAAGACAAGTTGGCAAAAGGAGAGGCTCACGGGTTCAGATTTTTGGGCTATAAATCCAGCAGCATGCAGAAAAGCAAGGAGAAGATTTTAGAGCAGATTTTAGGATTAGAGTTTTAGGAGTAGTTTAGGATAGCTGAGAAGAGGCTCTCGCCTCTTCCTCTTTTTCTTCCGTTCTCTGAATTTTCATTTCAAACAGTGTTTTAATTTCTGAAGCAGTGTGTCACCTTTGCTCGTTCATTTTTAGTTGTATTGTTCAAGAATTTTAATTTAAGTGTTTTTAATTTTACTGTCTCTTTATTTTACCGTTTACTGTTTTCTGAACCGTTAAATTCAGTCAATGTATTTTTCCGTTCGGTTTATTTTCAACGTCGTTTTTACTGTTTATTTTCACCGATGTTTTGGGTAAATTTTATTTACACGGCTGTTACATTTTCTACATGTTTACTGTTACAATGTTTTCATTTCAAGCATTGATGAATTTTACATTTTTTTGGTTTTACCGTTTAGTTTTTACCACCGTTAAAATTTACTTCATTGTTTTTAATTTTGTGTTATTTAATTTCTAGTCAACTTTAATTTTATCACAACAAACATAATCACAAAACCCCCCACCTTCGTGTGTAAATCTGAGACTGAGCCACAATATTGGTCCTTGAGAGACGACCTAGGAGTCACATCCTAGCTATACTGCATATTTTCATGCACAACTTTTGTGAGCGGTGCGACCCGTTCAACCACCTCACCTCCACAATACTGTCTGTAATAGGCCTCATCTATAGCTTTTATTGGCCTCTCAAATGGTGGAACAGAAGTGTCCACCCCAGCTAGCTTGCAGAGGTGAGTGATCAAAGAAGGATGTCCCAGTGGTGCTTTGTTGTTTGAGGTGTTAGCACACACACTAATCTCATCAGCTATCACCTGCCCAATATTAACATTCAAACTCCTGATAGCACAGTAGATGAATAGTGCCCTGCTGAGAGTGATATCTGACACATGTAAGCATGGTTGAATGTTGGCATGAGAAAATGCCATCCAATACTTTGCAAGAGGAGTCAAATCTGTCCTCCTAATGTTAACCACTGCTCCAGATCTATTTCTTTGAAAGTGTCCTCCAGGTATGCACAACACTCTCTCCACATCCTCAAAGTCAGCACCTTCCTCCATGCTAAGAGCAAACTGACATTGCTCACCAGCCCACACAGTATCCAGGAAGTTGTTGATGGAATCAGGATCATACCTGATGGCATGGCCTCTGACATAGCCCAAATAATTCTCAGCTGGATAGTCACCAATCTTCTTTGCATTGGTGTAGAATTCCTTAACTACAGCTATGTTGGCAGGTGCTGGATAAGTGGCTAGCTTTCCCCAGTCATTCCCTAACACTTGCTCTCCAAATTGAGGAGCAAAGTTAGGTATCATTCCAACCTTTCTCTCCATTAGAAGTCTCCTGTCCTGAACCACCCTAAAGTGCTTCTCATGTTTCCTAGAGAGGAACCTGCCATTATGGGGCTGCTCTGGTTCCTTTTCCTTCCTCTTGGTTGCCATGGTTTTCAATCTTTTCCCTGATGAGGATGCCATTCCTGCATTCAAAACATAAATCCAAAACCACAGAACATGATGTTAATCATTAGTAAACACAGAACATAACTCCTTTCGAAGCTAAACCACCGCTGAGGGCCAGAATTTCCCCTCAGCGCCACCAGTGCCAAATTCAAACACGCAAAAACCAGAAAAAACCAAATCTGGCAGAGTGCCGCTCAGCGGTAAATGCCGCTGAGCGGTGACCTGCAGATTTTTGCAAATCTCGTTTTTAAACTGTCCTAACTCCACCCAAATGCAATTTTCAATTTTCCAGTACATAATCAAGCAGTTTATTCGGTTCAAACATCAAATATATCATCAAATCATGCATAGAAATCAAAACCCCTAAATATTCATGCTTTGACAATCACATTCAAATTCAAGAACCCTAGAATGAACAAGATGCATTTTACTTACTTGGGTGGAGATGCTAGATGATATGAGAATGCTTCCAAACTAGAATGCTCTCTTCCAACCCCAAACTTTGATGGCACACTAGTGAAAAAGTGAGTGGAAGAGAAATTTTTCTAAGAGGGAAGAGTAAAAAGATGTGGGAAACCTAAGAGAAGATATGTGGAAGTGTTTGTGCAGAGAAGGGCTTGAAAGAGTGTGAAAACGCGCAGCTTAGGGTTTAAAAATACCCCAATGGGCTCGGGTTCCGCTAAGGGGAACTTAAGCCCATCTGCGATAGTACCGCTCAGCGGTAAATGCCGCTCAGTGGCACTTTCGTGATGTGCCCTTCTCCTTCTTTTCTTGACCTACGTGCCTTCCTAGCATACCCCTCATAGGTTCCCTGCAATTCAATGTTAAAAATGCTTATGCAAACCCTAATTAAAATAAAACAAACAAAAACAATCAATCAACTGGGTTGCCTCCCAGGTAGCGCTTGTTTAACGTCACGAGCCTGACCCAAAATCCACCAACACCCATCAGTAGGTGTTTCAAACTTACCAGCACCCATCAGTAGGTGCAAAATCTTCTCACCAACACCCATCAGTAGGTGTTACAAACTTATTATCCTTCAGTAGATACTTAACCACCTAGCATCCTTCAGTAGATGCTAAATCCAACATAATAATGTCCAGAATAATGTTCACAGTTTAAAAATTACAAAACCAATATCAAAATTAAAAGTTTGTAAATCCACTGGGTTGCCTCCCAGCAAGCGCTTCTTTAACGTCATTAGCTTGACCCAATCAAGTTCACGTTCCATCTTCTTTATAGTTGATGTTATCTTTCCACCAACTTCTCAACTGCTTCCTTTGGACTGTTTTAGATTCTCTAGAATATGGAGACTCTATCTCTATCATCTCCTTCTCTTTAAAGCCTTTTATAACCCACAACTTGTTCTTGAATCTTACAGGTGTGCCAAGTTGGAGTCCTCTTTTCTTCTAGTCTCTAGGAACTTCTTCTCCTTTTCCAATTTCCTCTACCTTGGGTACCTGAAAATACAAACAATGGTTATCAGAAACTTTAAGATTTTCATTTTTACCTCTAGTTATGGGTGCATCTCGAAATGCAGCTTTATAACTGGCCTCTTCCTCCTTTGCTTGTATCTCATCTTTGAACACATCCACCACCACTCTCTCCTCTCTGTCCTGGAGCACCACTATACCTTCATTAACATCTATAATAGCCCTGGCCGTTTTCATAAACGGTCGTCCCAGTATGAAAGGTATCTTTTCGTTCTCCATCTTCATCACCACAAAGTCTGCCAAGAACTGAAGTTTGCCAACACAAACTACAATGTCTTCTGCAATCCCACATGGCTCCTTTGAAGATCCATCAGCCATTACCAGATTAACCTTTACAGGTTTTATTTTCACATGGCCAATTTGCTCCAATAGAGAATAAGGCATCAAGTTAACACTTGAGCCTAAGTCAAGGAGAGCTTTCTTTACCTTTTTCTTCCCTATAGTGCAAGGGATAGAAAAACTACCTGGATCTGCTGCTTTTGGTGGGAATGATTCTTTCTTAACAGTTACACACTTTTCTTCCTCATCATCTCTACGTCTTCTTTTTGTAGAGGGTCCTTCATCAGATTTTGTGTAAACTGCTATTTTCTGTAGAATTTGTTCCCAAGGAGCTTCATTATCAACCATTCTGAATAAATCTGTGAAATCCATTGGTTTCTCCTGATTTGTTAGAAAAGGAAAAGTGTCCTTTCTTTCTTCTTCTCTTCTCTCTTCTGTTTCATCTTCTTCTAACTCAATAATCTCTTCATTCACGCTCTTGACCACTTTGCATTCTTCTCTAGGGTTAACCTCAGTATTAGCCCCAAAGTTTCTGTTTGGCCTTTCTTCCAATTGCTTGGTGATCTGACCCATCTGAATCTCCAAATTCTTTATAGCAGCTTCAGTGCTCTTTTGGGAAGATTCAGTTTTCTGTATAAATTGTTGAAGAGTTTCTTCCAACCTTGTTGATCTTTCATTAAGCATAGATAATTGTTGCCACATGGTTGGTTGCTGCTGCTTA
>CM067761.1:27318410-27345910 GCA_034642375.1 Vigna nakashimae
CTATATTTTTGTTATTTTGTATTTAGTTTTCTGTTCCAGATTTATTTTTACTGTTTTACGTTACTGTATTTTCGTTTTCACTGTAGCAATTTCGTTTTTTTTTTACTGTTTAATTTCGTTTTACTATTTTAGTTTTAGTTTTACCATTTTAGTTTTATATTTACGATTTGTTTTTACTGATGCTTTTATTTTTGCGTTTAATGTTTTACGTTTTATGCATGTTTAATGTTCCCGCGTTTATTTTATTTTGACTGTATTTTACCGTTTAAGTTTTTACTATTTTAAAATTTACGTTACTGTTTTGAATTTTATTTCAACATTTTTAATTCAGTTTTATTTAATTTCCATTTTAATTTAATTTTTTTCCGCATAAAAACAAAAATACCATAAACCCCCCCCCCTTACGTGTTGACCTGAAGCTGAACCACACTTGGTCCTTGTGAGACGACCTAGGAGTCACTTCCTAGCACTGTACTGCATTCTTACTTGCACATCAAATTTGATCGGCCGCGACAGCTGCATCAAATTTTGGCGCCGTTGCCGGGGACCAAAGACGGTTTGGTTTTAGATTCTGGTTGTGTAAATTTTTGTTCTGTTAATATGTGTATTTTGTGTGTTCTGTCTGTTGTATTTTTGTAGGAGACAACGACACCTTCAGCAAATTTTGGCGGCGTTGTCACTTCAGATCCAGGTTTTTGTTTTAGATTTTTACTGTGTTAATATATATTGTGTATATATGTGTTTAATTGTGCTATGTTCTGTATTTAGTTGTTATTAAAAAAAAATTTTAAATTAAAAAAAAAAAAATTAATTAAAAATTTTTACTATTGATGTTCTGTCTTTTGTGTGCGTGTAACATGTATAAATGTGTTGTGTTTTGTTTAGTGGTTGTTTTTGGAAATTTCAATTGATGTAAATATTGGTTTTCCCCATGTTATGTTTCTATATGTTTGGTTAAATCCCTTCTTGAAGTAAGAGTCCAGGTCTGAGATAGGTTTTGAAGTAGAATAGAGAAAATGACAGATTCTCAAGACTGGATGTATGAACTAGTCAAGTGTCTTCCCAAATTCCTTGGGTTGGCACATGAAGATCCATACAGGCACCTCAAGGAATTTAGTTTGGTGTGTTTATCTATGAGGCCTGCTGGTGTTTCCAAGGAGACAATGTTGATTAAAATGTTTCCCATGTCCCTGCAAGATGAAGGAAGAGACTGGTTCATATACCAATATCCTTTTAATAGTTGGCAGGAAACACAACAAAAATTCTTCGACAAGTTCTTTCCAGCAGCAAAGGTGATCAGCATTAGGAGGAAGATAACTGCCATTGAGCAGTTTAAAGAAGAAAGCCTGGCAGATTATTGGGAAAGGTTTAACAGACTCTGCACAACTTGTCCAAACCACCAAATTCCAGAGCATTTGCTCTTGACTTATTTTTATGAAGGGCTCCTGGACAATGAAAGGATACTTGTGGATGCAGCTATTGGTGGATGTTGGATGGATATAACCCCAACAGAAGCGAGGAAGTTGCTCTGCAAGCTGGCTGGTGAAAGTCCAATTGAGGTAGCAAAGGAAGAACTTGAGCAACCTGTTCTGGATTCTGATACTGATATCCCTGAGGATGCAGCTGATGACTTAGAGATTGATGCTATCAAATGTGAGTTTGGTGACAAGAATGCAGAGTTAAAAGAGAATGCAGGTGCTGACATTAAGGAATGCACGATTAATGAAGGAGAGTATACTGCTACTTCTTTGAGCGAGCCAGAGATATCTATTCCGGTGTCACACACTCAACAACTACCAGTAGAAGGAAAGATACTGTCAAAACAGATTGCTATGAAAAGAAAGAAGAAAAATCTTGTTGGGAATGATAGAGCAATATTGATGAAGCAGTTCCTCCTAAAAATTTCATCGCTGGATCCTGAGGTAAAAGACATGTCCCTGATAATCCAAGTTTGGAAACTACCACCATAACCAGGGGAGTTTTCCTATTCCTTCTTCCCTTAATTTTCTTAATTTGCGAATTAGGGGAGAATTCTGATTTTCTTAGTTTACAAATTTTTATTTTTATTATTAAAAAAAAAAAAAATTGTGTTCTGTTTTAGGTCTGTTATTTTGTTAATGTATGTTTTGTAAATATGTGTTTTGTTTATTGTTTTTGAAATATGTGTTTTATTTGGTTTGATATTTTGATTCAGTATTAGGTCTTTTGTTTCGTTATTATGTGTTCTGTTTCTATTTATTTATTTAGTTTTTTGTTATATAAAAAAAAAAAAAAATCAGAGAGTAAAGTTGCAGTAATAGGGCAGAGGTATATAGTTTGAGCAGAGATGCTAATTTGAGTGCATTTATTACTAAATAAAAAAAAATAATAATAAAAAATAAAAAGCAAATATAACAAAAATACATAAAAACATAATAAAATATGGGCAGTGATCGATCAGTAATGATCGTTAAGTATTACAGTCCAACAAAAAAAAAATAAAAATAAAATACATAAAAAGCATAATAAAGATGTTCGGGGTTCGATCATTTCTGATCGTTAATATTACAGACCATAAAAAAAACATAAAAAAAACCTAAAACATTAAAAATGAAAGAACTCTCGAGCTGGTTGTGGTGGTCTAAGGGAGAGCTCCGTTGAAGGAGTTCTGGTTCGAAATACAGGAGGCTTTGGTGGAGGAATTTCTCGTTCATTTTTGTCGTCATCGATAATGATCGGAACTGGAAACAAATTCAGCAGCCTCGGTGCCCTCATTATCACCCAGTTGTTTTCTTTCAAACAAAAAAAAAATTGTGTTAATAATAGAAGAGGAATGGAAAATTCAATGGAGGTGTGATCAGAGGTCTTACCATACATGTATAGCGGTAGTTGTGAAAAGAGAGTGCCAGTGGGGTCTATCTCCGCTTGCCAGCGCCTGACCCGATTGCCATGGTTGTTAAACCAGCAGTGCACGTTATATTCGGTGGCATCTGCAAAGGTCCTTAGTCGAGACGCGATCTCGACGACTTGCGCTCGGCTTGGGTGTGTGACCCCATAGTTGTAGATGTTCATCATCATCTTGATCTGATCATCTGTAGGACGCCATCGCTGACTAGTGTACCTCTCTGATTCCATCTCACTCGTCATCATTCCTCTTGAAATATTCTAAAACTTAATAAAAAAAAATATATGAAAATAAAAAGAACAAAAACATAAAAAAAAAAGAGAAAAAAATAAACATAAAAAAAAATAATAATAAAAAGAACTAAAAAAAAAAAAAAAAAGAAGCATAAAAAAAAAAAAATTAGATTAGTTCTCTGTTTTCTTTATTTGTTCTTGTTTCCTTTTAGATTTATTTTGTCCAGTCTGTATTTGATGTTTCAGTGTCTGGTCTCAGATCTGTTTCACGGTCCTTGCAAAAGGGTCCTAAACGGATCTACGTCCAGTTGTCCGATTGTTCTTGTCCATATTGTTCTTGTATATTATGTTTATGTGTTTATTTAGTTTTAAGTGGGGTACGTGGCATTGTTCTACCCGATTGTCTCTGCAATACCTTCAATCGAAGGGAGATTAACGTCTGGTTTCCAGCCTATATACCCCTTAAGTTGTTTTTGACAGTTGTGTTTTATGTGTTTAAGTGTTTTCAGTTTCAAAAATATGAAAAAATTGAAAGGAGAAGATAGATCGGGCAGGGGGAGAGGACAAGTATTGCAGCAAAGAAAAATAAATAACAGGAAAGCAGGACAAGGGAGAGGGAAAGAGAACAAGCAGAGAAAAATAAAGAGAGCAGGGCAGAGATGAAAAATAAAGGAAATACTGAAAGGGAAAGACTGGAAGGCAGGAAAAGTAAAAAAAAAGCAGAGAAAGCGTGAAGGAAAGGAAAGAAGGAGTTACTAAGTTCTGAGGACTTACCTGGAGAAGTAGGGCTTGCAGAAGCTCGTTGTAGATCTTAGACGCTCCGAAGGCACACTGGGCAGATGCTCCTCGCAAATCTCACTCAGATTCCTTCAGCAAGCACGCTTGGCAGAGGCTCCGTGCAAACTCCAAATGCTCGGAGGAGAGAGGGCTAGAGAGAGAGACTAGGTCAGGAAATGGCGCTGGACGCGGAGGAGCGGCCTATTTATAGCCAGATTGCTTTCCACTGTAGCAACAGTTCCGGTCTTTGCCACCGAGACTGTTGTCACAGTACCGGTCTCCTTTTTCAATTAAAAAAAAAATAAAATAATAAAATAAAAAAATAAAAATAAAAAAAAATATATTAGCATCTACTGATGGGTGCTATGCGACTAGACATCGGCTGATGGGTGTCACTGAAAACATCTACTGATGGATGTTACTGAAAATTTCTTCCCATTTCCTAACATTTTATTGCACTTGTCTATATTATTTGACTGCTCTGAAATTGATCATCTGATGATTGTAACACACTGAGGACATTGTGTGATTTAAGTGTGGTCTACTGGGAAGAAATTCTGATTTTTCTGTTAGATTGTATTTTGTGTGTTAAATTTTTTGTTTTTGAGTGTTAATTTTTTCTGTTTTAAGTTATTTTTATCGAGTCTTGTGTGCAATAAATTTTACATTTTTCTTTTGATTTCTGGATGATGTTTAAGTTGTAGATTTCTCCTTCACTTACTTAATACTTATAGATTGCAATCCTTGCTTTTCTCTGCTTGGAAAAATGATTATGTGTTCAAGAGGTTGAATTGATTATAACACGGATACCCTGTGTGAGATTTGAGCCACTTAATGTTCTTTCTTGTGTGATATGTATCTTGAATGCTTGCACATATGCCTTGGCTTGATTCTTTTTGATATACTTGATTGATATGCATCTTCAGACGTGATAAAGGCATTTTTATTCTTGAGCCTCTTTAGCCAAATAAGCCTACTTTGTTATTATCCTTTGATAACCCCTTTGAGCCTATACTGTATATATTTATTTGTGTTGAAGCTCATACACTGACCCTAAGTGAAAAACAATGATTACCTTAACCTTAGGAAAGTCTGGAGCTATAGAAGTATTTTGAGAATAAGTGTGGTCTCCTTGGGAATTCTGATGAATTGGCTAGTTGGTTCCTCATCATGTTTTGAAATGATAATTTATATCCTGTTGTGTGAAAAAAAAAAAAAAAAAAAAAAAAGAAGACAGGATGAGAAAAAATTTGATGAGAAAAAGAGAAAATTGAAAAGTAATTTTGTGAATAATGGAGTCGAGAAGAGGATTGAATTAGAGGTTTGGGTGAGATTTCACTGTGTTTACATTTTTTTTCCATAGTGCACCTCTATTTCTTCTGAGCTATAGCTACTTATCCAAATTTATCCTCCCCTGTCCTTGGCCCCATTACAACCCAGTAAAGACCTTTTGATCTGAACATGCATATGTTTTAAGTATTGATAATTAGAAGCTTGCCAAGTCTACTTGTGTTTGTTTTCTTGAGTACATCGAGCTGATATTATTATTTACCCTAGACACTTGAGAGAAACACTGTGAGTGCATCTGTAAGGTTTTGTTATTTTTAAATCACCTCTTGAGCTGATTAATTATTTTACCAAGTTTTGAATTGTTTGGAAGATTTCTGTAAGTATCTGCTTTTTAGTGATTCTGTGATTGGATCTACATCTTTTCCCTGTCTAGATTTCTTGAGAACTATGTAAATTCTGTATATATTTTCTTGCGAATTTTTATTTTTCTGTCTACTGTATTTTGTGTAACCTTCCTAAAAGTCCTTTGAACCCTTCCCTGATTTGTGTCTTGATTTTGCCCAGGAGTGCAAAAGACTAAGTGTGGTCTATTTTGATGAATCTATATTTTCTTCACTTCACTTAGTTTATTGTACTAGAATTAATTAGGGAATTGTGCTAAAATGTCTGGTATTTTTCCGTTTTTACTAATTATGCTTAAATTGACCAGTAATTCTAATTTTGATTAATTTGAATTATCTGAACTAATTATTTGTACTAGTAATTGCAGGAAAAATTTTGGAAATATAATTTAGGACATTTGGATGAAAATTCAGACATTGTGTTACTTACATGGAAGAAATTGTATTGCATTGATTTATTCTCTAGGGTCCATTGGTCATTTCATTTGGGCAAGAATGAAGCCACGTAGGAAGCAAGGAAAGGCCACCCACTCACGTTTTTTCTCCATTATTTTGGCATCTCTCCATGTTTTTTTTTTCTACACTCCACACATACGCCTTTATTTATAAAAGAGGACCATGTCCCACGGCTGCTGCATTTATTGAAGTGAAGCTAGTCTAGCACATGGATTGGAGGCAACTAATTAAGAGGTGCAGCAGCAATAAGCGGGACCCATGGACAAATTGAAATTGGTCACATCTTGAGAGATCCACTGTTGTCACACGTAAAAGCATTTGGGCTGGAAAGAAGCACCACGAAACAGCAGTTTCCGTTCTTCATTCATCATGGTTTGCACCCATTCATTTCTTCATCCAACAATCCAACACGTGAAGAATGAAACACTTCAAACATCCAACTTGCATCCAGTTTTCACATCCTTCACGGACCAGCACTTCTCCAAGCTCCAGCAGTTCTCGGCCCTTCATTCCAGCCACAACCAGCAAGCTCACGGCTGCACCATGGAAGAACACGTCCCAGCAGAGGAGAAGGAGGGCTGGTTCACGTAAGCAGCAGTAACAGCTGATGCAGATCCTGCAAAAATGAAGCAAACTTCACGCAGCCACATCCAGGAGCAACGTCCAGACTACACGTTCCAGCATGCACAGAAGAAGCTACAACATCTTGGCGTGTGGGCACCACGAATTTTGCAAACATCCGTAAAATGGGGAAGCAGAGAAAGGCACTCACACCAAAATTCGAGGGGCCCCTTTTGTTTATTTTGGCTATTGGAGAAATAAAAAAATAGAAAGGAAGAAGGGGGGAGATTTGATGAGAACGATTGGAGAAAAGAACCATGACCGGAAGGAAACTCACGTGAATTTTGGCTGGGAAGCAGTGAAGCAAACGGACACAAGAATGGAGGGCCCACAACCTCATTTCTTTGGCACGACTAGGAGCAAATTGGTGGGAGAAATTCTCCAAAACAAGAGCTGCCAATTGAGGACAAACCGAGAAGTAGTTATAAATTGGCAGCAGCAGAGAGCTTAAAGGGGGGATTTTTAGGGATTAGTATGAGGAGTAGTTTAGGAACCCCTCACGACCCCTTACGGTCCTGGAAGAGGCTCTTTCCTCTTCCTCTTCCTTTTCCAATAGCTCTCTGAATTTCATTTTCATTTCATTCTCAGCAGTGAAAAATGTAGTGTTTTATTTCTGAAGTGTATCACTGTTTGGAACTTTGTTAATTTTATTTTTACGGTATTTTATTTCAAATATTGTGTCTTTGTCAAATTTGATATTCAATTTAGTGCTTTTAATTTTATTGTCTCTTTTATTTTATCGTTTAATGTTTCTCTACACCGTTAAATTATGTCAATGTGATTTATCGTTTAGTTTATTTTCAAACTTTATTTTTACGGTTATTTTCTGTCAATGTATTTTCACTGATGTTTTTATTTCTGCGTTTAATTTTACCGTTTTCAACATTTTTTACCGTTTGATTTTACTGCTTTTAAAATTTATTTCAGTGTTTTCAAATTCAGTTGTGTTTAAATTCTAGTTTTAAATTTTATTTACCGCACAAAACATCCACAAACCCCCACTTCGTGTTAAATCTGAGACTGAACCACATAAATTGGTCCTTGAAAGACGACCTAGGAGTCACATCCTAGTCATATACTGCATTAATTTCTGTGCACATAAAATTTGTATGACCGCGACAGTCGTATCAAATTTTGTGTGTTAAACATCCTGCTGCCTCTGATGTGCCTCAGGCTTATACTACAAACATCTACAACAACAGGCAGCCACAACAGCAAAATCATGACTTGTCCAGCAACAGGTACAACCCAGGGTGGAGAAATCACCCCAATCTTAGATGGAACAATGCGCCACAGCAACAGCAACAGACGCCACCTTTTCAGAATGCTGGAGCACCTAACAGATATGTGCCTCCACCCATGCAGCAACACCAAAGGCAACAACAACAGCAACAGCAAGAGGCACCTGCCCAACCAGCTGCCCAACCTTCCACTTCGTCTGAACCTTCATTGGAAGAGTTAGTGAGACAGATGACCGTGCAAAACCTGCAGTTTCAAAAAGATAACATGCAGTTTCAGCAGGAGACTAGAGCGTCCATACAGAGCCTCACTAACCAGATAGGTCAGATGGCCACTCAGATAAACCAGGCGCAGTCTCAGAATTCTAGTAAATTACCATCCCAGACTGTGCAGAATCCAAGAAATGTGAGTGCCATAACCCTCAGATCAGGGAAGCAGATTGTTGTGCCTTCAGAGCCCGCCTCTATACCGACACCCGTGCCTGCTACTTCTCACAAAAAGGAAGACCAAGCTGGTCTAAGCAGGACATTTGAAGTGGGTGGATCTTCTTCTCCAGCTAGTGGTTCTTCTTCAGAAGGATCTCCTCCCTTAACCACCACTACTGCTGCCACACCATCTCCATTGATTGACCGACCTATCCCTCTTCCATTCCCTTCACGAGCACTTCCTAGCAAAAAGATGGAAGAGGTAGATAAAGAAATTCTGGAGACCTTCAGGAAGGTGGAGGTGAACATACCTTTACTTGATGCAATCAAGCAGATACCAAAGTATGCAAAATTCTTGAAGGAGCTGTGCACACACAAGAGGAAGATGAAGGGAAATGAAAGGATTAGCATGGGAAGAAATGTATCTGCACTTATTGGTAAGTCGGTCCCGCACATTCCTGAAAAGTGCAAAGATCCAGGTATATTTTGCATTCCTTGTGTGATTGGAAATAATAAATTTGAGAATGCCATGCTTGATTTGGGTGCTTCTGTTAATGTCATGCCTTTGTCTATATATGAATCTTTATCTCTTGGTCCTTTGCAAACCACGGGTGTGGTCATTCAGTTGGCTAATAGGAGTGTTACTCACCCAACAGGTTTCATAGAAGATGTCTTGGTAAGGGTTGGTGAATTGATTTTTCCTGCTGATTTTTATGTTTTGGAAATGGAGGAGGGATTCTCTCATGGATCCGCTCCCATTATTTTAGGCAGGCCATTCTTGAAAACTGCCCGAACTAAGATTGATGTATATGCTGGAACTTTGTCTATGGAATTTACTGATATTGTTGTTCATTTTAATATCTTTGATGCAATGAAATTTCCAGCTGAGGACCATTCTCTGTTTAGGATTGATACATTGGATGACATTATTGATGAATTTGTTGTTGACAACTTTAATTCTGTGCATGAGAAGAAGCATTCTTTTCTATCTTCTTTGCATTCATGTATTGAATCTAGATTCGAATCAGGTTTTGAGAATGATGTTGATAATGTTGTGGATTTTGATGAGGATTGTGATGTCCAGGATATTGATGCTATGAATGATATTGATGATGTTGTTGACATATATGAGATGGACAATGATTTGAATTGTGATGAGATGAGTGTTCTGCCTTTACCTGTACACTCTTTAGAGTCAGAATGCATTAACAATGTTGCAGGAAGTACACTTGAATCTGACTTGCAGGCACCCACTCTTGAGCTGAAACAGTTACCAGATAACCTCAAGTATGTGTACTTGGAGGATGATGAAAAGAAACCGGTGATCATTTCTACCTCCCTTGATTCTGTTCAAGAGGAGAAGTTGCTTGGTGTACTGAGGAAACACAAGAAGGCCATTGGTTGGAGTTTGGCTGATATACCTGGTATTAGCCCATCCACATGCATGCACAGAATTCTTTTGGAAGATGAGGCAAAGCCAGTGAGACAGCCACAAAGAAGGCAGAACCCTGTGATCATGGACGTCATCAAGAAGGAGGTAACCAAGCTTTTGCAGGCTGGGATCATCTACCCTATTTCAGACAGTCAGTGGGTGAGCCCCATCCATGTTGTGCCCAAGAAAACTGGCCTCACTGTTGTGAAGAATGAGAGGGATGAGCTTATCCCAACTAGAGTGCAGAACAGCTGGAGAGTCTGCATTGACTATAGGAGGCTCAACCAAGCAACCAGAAAAGATCATTTTCCCCTGCCATTCATTGATCAGATGCTAGAGCGCCTGGCTGGTAAATCTCATTATTGTTTTCTTGATGGTTTTTCTGGGTATTTTCAGATAAATATTGCGCCTGAGGATCAAGAGAAAACCACATTCACCTGCCCCTTTGGCACTTTGGCCTATAGGAGGATGCCCTTCGGTCTATGCAACGCTCCTGGTACCTTCCAACGATGCATGCTTAGCATTTTTAGTGACTTTCTTGAGAGTTGCATAGAGGTGTTTATGGATGATTTTACTGTGTATGGATCCTCTTTTGATGCATGCTTAGATAGTCTGGAAAAAGTTTTGAAAAGATGCATAGAAACAAATCTTGTTCTCAATTTTGAGAAATGTCACTTTATGGTTGAACAAGGTTTGGTTCTAGGGCATATCATTTCTGAAAAGGGAATAGAGGTAGACCCTGCTAAGATATCTGTGATTTCGCAGTTGCCTTACCCCTCTTGCGTGCGAGAGGTGCGATCTTTCCTCGGACATGCAGGTTTCTACAGGCGCTTCATCAAAGATTTCAGCAAGAAGGCGCTTCCCTTGTCCAGACTACTGCAGAAGGATGTTGACTTTGTTTGTGATGAAAAATGCAAGCAGGCTTTTGATTGCCTCAAGGAAGCTTTGACTACCACCCCTATCATTCAGGCACCGGATTGGACAGCCCCATTTGAGCTCATGTGTGATGCATCTAATTATGCATTGGGAGCTGTCTTGACACAGAAAATTGACAAGTTGCCGAGAGTGATTTACTATGCTTCACGCACTTTGGATGTTGCCCAAGCAAACTATACCACCACTGAAAAAGAGTTGTTGGCAATTGTTTTTGCCCTTGATAAGTTTAGGTCATATTTGCTTGGATCACCTGTTATTGTGTATACTGACCATGCAGCTCTTAAGTTTCTGTTGAAAAAGGCTGAGTCAAAGCCTAGATTGATCAGGTGGATGCTACTGCTCCAGGAGTTTGACTTGCAGATTAAGGACCGGAGTGGAGCACAGAATCTAGTTGCGGACCACCTTAGCAGGATTGAGAGAGCTGGGAATGAAGTTGATGTGCTGCCCATCCAGGATGACTTTCCTGATGAGAGTTTGTTGATGATTTCTTCTTCTCACCCGACCCCTTGGTTTGCACACATTGTAAATTATTTGGTTGCTTCTATTTTTCCTCCCTTAGCATCACGTGCTCAGATTGCTAAAATTAAGAGTGATGCTAAGTATTATGTTTGGGATGACCCATATCTGTGGAAGTTGTGCAGTGACCAGGTGATGAACGTGTCGCACCGCTCACAAAAGTTGATTGCACGAAAATATGCAGTATAGTATAATTAGGATTTGACTCCTAGGTCGTCTCTTAAGGACCAATTTTGTGGCGGTTCAGTCTCAGATTTAACATGAAGGGGGGGTTTTGATTGTTTTTGATTTGGATGCAGAAAAATTAAATTGGAAATGCAGTAAAAATAACAGACTGTAAAAACAAGATTAAAACAGTAAAACAGTAAAACGGTAAATAAATTATAGAAACAGTAAATGTGTAGAAAATGGTAAATTCAGAAATATTTAAATTGCAAAACAAATAAACTTTTACAGAAATTAAAATGTGCAAATAAACTTAAAGGAAATTGATGTGAAAATGGTAAAAACGAAATTTGACTTTTGTAAACATGACAGGAAAACTAAAGTCACCAGGCAGTAAAAATAAACAGAGAATCATCAACCACAATTTGAAAACGTAAATTGAAAATGAGATTTGGACAGACTTCAAATTTGCAACAATTAGAAACTGGAGTATTTGAATTAAACAGAGAAATTAAGCAGAGATGATGTTCACAGCAGAAAAGAAGATGACAGTAATTGCTTTCAGAAATTAAACGTGAAACTGGATTGAAGATGAGAAGTAATGCAAATGAAAATAAAATTCAACAACGAAAATCGGAAACTGTAAATTACATTCAACACTGGAAACAAACAACGATATTAACTGATGACAAACGCAGACTGGAAAATTAAGATTCAATACATGAACTGTAAAATAAAATCAAACCCAAAACCTCCCCAAGGAGGAGGAGGAAAAATGAAAGCCAACGTAAAACTCTTCCTAATTCCTACTCCTAAAAATCTGATGATCTTCTTCTCTACTCTCTTGCCAATTTATAGTATCTACACTCTGGACATCCTCCTTCAATTCAGCAATTTGGATTGGCAGCCCGTGAACAAATGTAAAAACCGTGACCTTCTTTTGATTCAATGTGGTCCCCTCCTTTCTTTACTTGTTGAATTTTGGATGAGAGCAAAGAGTTCTTCCAGCCAACATGCTTTCTTCCTTGTACGTTGCAGCTGTTGTTCTCTGTTTCCAGCTATCACCGTGACTGCTTTTGCTTGTGGACGTTGCAGTTTGCTCGCTCATCCTCTCTTTGTGTGCTTTCTCTGCTGGATGTGGTGTGTATCTCTAGCTCCAAGCTGTTGTCCATGAAAACCGTGAGCTACTTCCCTTGGATGTGAGTCGGACGTACTCCATCCTTCACTGCTGGACCGAGAAGTGTTTCTTCCAAGCTGCTGGATTTTTGTGGAGCTGGAACGTGATCTTCTCCCTGCCCGTGCACCTCTTGGACGTGAGACCATCCAGGCCGTGATACCTCTTGCTTTCCATTTCTGGCTTCTCTTCACACAACTGCATGCTTCTCTGGCCGTGTGGTGTTTCTTTTTGCTAATGCTATTTCAGAAAAATTCTTCAATTTGTGCTGACTTCCTTAGT
Source organism: Vigna nakashimae (assembly GCA_034642375.1). NCBI lineage: Eukaryota > Viridiplantae > Streptophyta > Magnoliopsida > Fabales > Fabaceae > Vigna > Vigna nakashimae. The sequence continues at coordinate 27,331,242 of CM067761.1, forward strand.
TTGTCGTGTAGTGTGCTATTTGCAATTCTTCAATCAAAATAAAACAAGGATGGCCTACCACTATGCTTAACCAATTCAGAATTTACACTTCACGTGAAAGCTGCACACCACATTAAATTGCAAGTGCTGTCTCCAATAATTTCTTTTTAACGTGAAGTGTAGGTGGACCACGTTCAACATTTATTTCTCCTCCAAAAACCATAGCAACCCCATCCCATATTACTTTATTCTATGCCAAAGATGCTTCCCTCTTTAACGTGTAGTAGGTGGTGATTTGTTCGAAACAGTTTCAGAATTCCTTTTGAGACTTATTCCCTCATGCCACATGTCATCTTCTCTTTTCCTTGTAAGTTTCACGTAGAGTGCAACACCATTCTCTTAGCTTCTTAAAATAGTGTATTTACTCCAATTGGTGTGAATTGTGAGATCCTTCCAAAGCCAAGCCAAGTCGTGACAATTGAAATGTGGCAGCTGCACTTAATTTTTCACCATAAAAATTGTAAATCAACACCATAAATCTTGGATGTAATTTCCTGAATGTACAGTTTTGTTCAACTCAAAACAATTTGGACCTCTTTGCAACCAGTTAAGAGTCTAGAACCACATTTAATTTCTTTTTATGGCCATCAGATGCACTGTCCAATGATAAATTACAGCCACCACAAGTACTAAACAGCAAGCAAACAATGCAAACATATTTAGAACACTCAAACAGTACTCACTGGACTGACATAGGAGAGTAAACAAAATACTGGGAACAGTACAGATCGAATTTGAACAAAGTAAAAACTATACATGAAACTAGACATCTAGATGAAACTATGAAAAAAAAATTGAATGGAAAACGGATACGAATTGAACTCGAACGAGGACAAACAAGTTGACACAAAATTCACACAGCAACCAACGAAAATTGAAGTGGCTGAAATGCATTGGCTCAATTGTCATTTCTCATTTAGCCTTCAAATGTCCCAAAAAGATATCCAAAATTTTCCCATAACTAATAATGCAAAATAATAAGCTCAGATAATTCAAATTAGTTAAAATAAGAATTTCTGATCGAATTAAGCACAATTAGGAAAAATAGGAAAATAACGGACGATTAAGCACAATTCCCTGATTAATTCTAGTACAATAAACTAAGTGAAGTGAAGAAAATATTGACTCATCAAAATAGACCACACTTAGTCTTTTGCACTCCTGGGCAAAATCAAGACGCAAATCAGGGAATACGACATCAAAGGACTGACACAGATGCAACATACAGGAAATAAAAACTCGCAAGAAAAATAAACAGAAATTACACAGTTCTCAAGAATTCTGGACAGAGAAAAGAAGTAGAAAATATCCGATACAAAATAAAATAAAGCAGATACTTACAGAAATCATCCAAGCAATTCAATACACAGAAAAATAATCAATCAGCTTAAGAGGTGATTTAAAAATAACAAAACCTCACAGATGCACTCACAGTGTTTCTCTCAAGTGTCTAGGGTAAATAATTTCAACTCAATGTACTCAAGAAAACAAACACAAGTAGACTTGGCAAGTTTCTAATTATCAATACTTAAAACATATGCATATTCAGATCAAAAGGTCTTTACATGGTTGTAATGGGGCCAAGGACAGGGGAGGATAAATATGGATAAGTAGTTACAGCTCAGAAGAAAATAGAGGACAAATGGGGAACAAGAGTAAATACAGTCAAATCTCACCCAAAACTTTTTCATAAAACACTTATATAGCTCCAGACTTTCCTAAGGTTAAGGTAATCATTATTTTTCACTTAGGGTCAGTGTATGAGCTTCAACACAAAGAAATGGGGAAAGTATAGGCTCAAAGGGGTTATCAAAGGATAATAACAAGGTAGGCTTGTTTGGCTAAAGAGGCTCAAGAACAAAAATGCCTTTATCACGTCTGAACATGCATATCAATCAAGTATATTAAAAAGAATCAAGCCAAGGCATATGTGCAAGCAATCAAGATACATATCACACACAAGAAAGAAAATTAAGTGGCTCAAATCTCACACAGGGTATTCGTCACAATCAAATCAACCTCTTAAACATTATAATCATCTTCCAAGCAGAGAAAAGCAAGGATTTCAAACCATAAGTATTAAGTAAGTGAAGGAAAAATCTACAACTTAGACAAAATCCAGAAATCAGGAGAAAAATGTAAAATTTATTGCACACAAAACACACTAAAAACAACTTAAAACAAAAAATTTAACACTCAAAATCAAAAAATTTAACACACAAAATACATACTAAAAGAAACTAACAGAAATAACAGAAAAATCAGAATTTCTTCCCAGTAGACCACACTTAAATCACACAATGTCCTCAGTGTGTTACAATCATCAGATGATCAACTTCAGAGCAGTCAAATAATATAGACAAGTGCAATAAAAAGTTAGGAAAAATGGGAAGAAATTTTTCAGTAACATCCATCAGTAGATGTTATCAGGGACATCCATCAGCAGATGTCTAAAACACCTAGCATCCATCAGTAGATGCTAATAATTTTTATTATTATTTTTTTTTATTTTTTTTTATTATCTTTTTTTATTTTATTTTATTTTTTTTTAATTGAAAAAGGAGACCGGTACTGTGACAACAGTCTCGGTGGCAAAGACCGGAACTGTTGCTACAGTGGAAAGCAATCTGGCTATAAATGAGGCACTCCTCCGCGTCCAGCGCCATTTCTGATCCCTCACTCTCTCTCTACTCCTTTCTCTGGTCTCTTCTCTGCTCTCTTCTCTCTCTACTCTCTCGAGCGTCTGGATCTCTGCAGGGAGCCTCTGCCACCGTGCCATCTGAAGAGTCTGAGATCTGCGAGGAGCTTCTCTGCCAGCTCTACTTCTCCAGGTAAGTTCTCTGCACCTTGGATCTCTATTTCTTCTTTTTCTGCTTAAGTTTCCAGATCTTTCACTGCTTTCTTTTCCTTTCTCTGCTTTCCAGTCTTTCCCTTTCAGTATTTCCTTTATTTTTCATCTCTGCCCTGCTCTCTTTACTGCTTTCCATCTTCTTTCTGCTTTGATCTCTTGCCTGCTCTCCCTCTTTTCCATTTTTTTATTTTTATTTTTTTTTTGAAACGGAAAACACTTAAACACATAAAACACAACTGTCTAAAAACTTAAGGGGTATATCGGCTGGAAACCAGACGTTAATCTCCCTTCGATTGAAGGTATTGCAGAGACAATCGGGTAGAACAACGCCACGTACCCCACTTAAAACTAAATAAACACATAAACATAATATACAAGAACAATATGGACAAGAACAACCGGACAACTGGACGTAGATCCGTTTAGGACCCTTTTGCAAGGACCGTGAAACAGATCTGAGACCAGACACTGAAACATCAAATACAGACAGGACAAAATAAATCTAAAAGGAAACAAGAACAAACAATTAAAGAAAATACTGAACTAAGAATCTAATATATTTTTATGCTTTTTTTTTTGTTTTGTTTTTTTTTATTATTTTTTTTTTTTATGTTTATGTTCTTTTTATTTTTATATTTTTTTTTTATTATGTTTTAGAATATTTCAAGAGGAATGATGACGAGTGAGATGGAATCAGAGAGATACACTAGTCAGCGATGGCGTCCTACAGATGATCAGATCAAGATGATGATGAACATCTACAACTATGGGGTCACACACCCAAGCCGAGCGCAAGTCGTCGAGATCGCATCTCGACTAAGGACCTTCGCAGATGCCACTGAATATAACGTGCACTGCTGGTTTAACAACCATGGCAATCGGGTCAGGCGCTGGCAAGCGGAGATAGACCCCACTGGCACTCTCTTTTCACAACTGCCGCTGTATATGTATGGTAAGAACTCTCATCATACCTCCATTTTTATTGAATTTTTTTTCACTTCCTCTTATATAATTAACACAGTTTTATTTTATTTTATTTTATTTTATTATTTTTTTTTGTTTGAAAGAAAACAACTGGGTGATAATGAGGGCACCGAGGCTGCTGAATTTGTTTCCAGTTCCGATCATTATCGATGACGACAGAAATGAACGAGAAATTCCTCCACCAAAGCCTCCGCTCGTGACTTTTCGAACCAGAGCTCCCTCAACGGAGCTCTCCCTTAGACCACCACAACCAGCTCGTGAATTCTTTCAGTTTTAAAGTTTTGTTTATTTATTTATTTTTTTTTTATGTTTTTATTGGCCGAGTGTGGCCAGAATATGGGCTGTAATATGAACACTTATATTTTTGTTGTTTTTAATTTTTTTTATGTTGTTTTTGTTTTTTATTTGGTTTGTAATATTAACGATCAGAAATGATCGACCCCCGAACAACTTAAATTTCATATATCAACTGCAATTTTATTTTCAGATCTGTTCAATCCTTTTTCTCCATTACTGTAATTTTTGCATTGATGAATGAAATATTTTCTTAGTCTAAAAAAATTGCAAACAAAGATCTGTATGAAAACAACTAAGAAATTGTATTTACAGTGAAGGAAAATAAGGAAAAAAAATGAGATCTGAAGTGAAAATTTTTATTGGTAAGAAACTGAGGGTCGAAATAAAATCAAGGACTACGCAAAACAATTTTTGAATTTTTGATTTTTTTTTTTTTTTTTTAAGGGATAACAACTGGAAAACTAAGAAATAAATATACATATCGGAATAAAGATTTGGCACGCTTAAAACAAAATATTTTATCACAACAGAAAATTTTTTATGTTTTTTTTTTTTTTTTTTTTAATTCATGCTCACAATTTTAAAAATGAAATAAACACAACCATGAAAACACACCAGAAAAGCTAAATAATATGTACATAATGAGGAAAAAGAGTGCTCCCTGGTCATGGTGGCAGTTGCCAATTCTGGACAATCAGTGAGATATCTTCCACCTCAGGATCCGGCGAAGATGTCTTCAGGAGCAGCTCGCCCAGTACTGCCCTCTCACTTGAATCAGGACAAATCCCAGTAGCCACGCCACTTCTCCGAGCAAGTTGTTGAATCAATAAAATCAGGAGCCTTCTGTCCACTAGCAGTTGTTGAGTCTGTGACACCGGAGTAATAAGAGAAATAGCAGTATACTTTCCTTCATCTATCATTATTTCCTCTATGTCAGTACCTGTATTCTCATTTACTTTTGTAACCTGGTCATCAAACTCATAATCAATAGCATTTGTTATGAATTTAGAATCTGTTTGTAACACATAATCAATTTCAATACAAATCGGGCAAGAATCAGATTCACAATCACATTCACAATTCTCAGAAAACTGAGTCAGATCAACGTTTTGTTCTAACTCTATCAAGTTATGCGATTGCAAAATTCCTGTCTCAAAATCAATATTGACATATGCATCATCAACAAAATCCAAATTCAGTGCAAAGCTATTATCAATGGAAATTTCATCACTGTAATCATGTTCATTCAACACAACATTTATACCAATGGTTTCAGAGACTAATACTGAATCAAAAACTTTAGAATTGTCAATCAAGTCTGTATCAGTTTCAATCCTAAAACCTGTAGAATCATTGTGCAACAAATCACAAGCAATTGAATGTATAGGTAGATCTGGTAAAGAGCTTGTAATCTCAGTTTCAGAATAAACATGTTTTTGCTCAGAATAAATTTTCTCATGAATTTCCAATTCATCAACTGCACATTCAAGTTGAGGTACGTTTACCTCCACGGTGGAAGATAAAAATGGTCTACCTGGCTCAACAGTGTTACTCATACCTGCCTGGTCCTTAAAATAATCATCAACAGTCTCAGGTGCAAGAGTGGGATCATAGAAAGGTAGGAAAGTGAGTGTAGTAGTAAACTCATAGCTTTGCTCCCCATCTTCTATGTTGATGCCACTATCATCTTGAAAGTGTTGAGTGGCCATCTGCCCGATCTGATCAGTCAGCTTCTGAATGGCAGCTTGAGTTTCCATGCTCTCTTGCTTGAACTGCATGTTCCCTTTCTGAAACTGAATGTTCTGCATGGTCATCTGCTCCAATAACTCCTTCAATGTAGGTTCAGAAGTTGAAGGCTGAGAAGCTACTTGGGCAGGAGCATCATACTGCTGACTCTGATATTGCTGAACTGGTGGAACCGGCTCCCAAAGGGAGCTCTCAGGAATTTGAGGATGATCCATATTTTTCTCAGTATTAAAATCAGCACAAGAATCAGAGTAATATGCAGAAAGAGAATCATAATTACAGGCACTTGTAGAATAAGCACTATTCACAAAATTAAAATAGGTAGACATGGAAAATAAAAAGTAAAAACTAAAAACTAAAAATTACGAATCAGATAAAACAAAACACATTTATACATGCTACAAGCACACACAAGACAGAACATCAATAGTAAAAATTTTTAATTAATTTTTTTTTTTAATTTTCAATTTTTTTTTTAATAACAACTAAATACAGAACATAGCACAATTAAACACATATATACACAATATATATTAACACAGCATAATCGAAAAACACAGCAAAAATCTAAAACAAAAAACTTGGAACTGAAGTGACAACGCCGCCAAAATTTGTTGAAGGTGTCGTTATCGCCTACAGAAATATACAAGACAAAACACACAAAACAAACATATTAACAGAACAAAACTTTATACAACAAAAATCTAAAACCAAACCTCCATTGGTCCCCGGCAGCGGCGCCATTTTGATGAACGTGTCGCACCTCTCACAAAAGTTGATTGCACGAAAATATGCAGTATAGTATAATTAGGATTTGACTCCTAGGTCGTCTCTTAAGGACCAATTTTGTGGCGGTTCAGTCTCAGATTTAACATGAAGGGGGGGTTTTGATTGTTTTTGATTTGGATGCAGAAAAATTAAATTGGAAATGCAGTAAAAATAACAGACTGTAAAAACAAGATTAAAACAGTAAAACAGTAAAACGGTAAATAAATTATAGAAACAGTAAATGTGTAGAAAATGGTAAATTCAGAAATATTTAAATTGCAAAACAAATAAACTTTTACAGAAATTAAAATGTGCAAATAAACTTAAAGGAAATTGATGTGAAAATGGTAAAAACGAAATTTGACTTTTGTAAACATGACAGGAAAACTAAAGTCACCAGGCAGTAAAAATAAACAGAGAATCATCAACCACAATTTGAAAACGTAAATTGAAAATGAGATTTGGACAGACTTCAAATTTGCAACAATTAGAAACTGGAGTATTTGAATTAAACAGAGAAATTAAGCAGAGATGATGTTCACAGCAGAAAAGAAGATGACAGTAATTGCTTTCAGAAATTAAACGTGAAACTGGATTGAAGATGAGAAGTAATGCAAATGAAATAAAATTCAACAACGAAAATCGGAAACTGTAAATTACATTCAACACTGGAAACAAACAACGATATTAACTGATGACAAACGCAGACTGGAAAATTAAGATTCAATACATGAACTGTAAAATAAAATCAAACCCAAAACCTCCCCAAGGAGGAGGAGGAAAAATGAAAGCCAACGTAAAACTCTTCCTAATTCCTACTCCTAAAAATCTGATGATCTTCTTCTCTACTCTCTTGCCAATTTATAGTATCTACACTCTGGACATCCTCCTTCAATTCAGCAATTTGGATTGGCAGCCCGTGAACAAATGTAAAAACCGTGACCTTCTTTTGATTCAATGTGGTCCCCTCCTTTCTTTACTTGTTGAATTTTGGATGAGAGCAAAGAGTTCTTCCAGCCAACATGCTTTCTTCCTTGTACGTTGCAGCTGTTGTTCTCTGTTTCCAGCTATCACCGTGACTGCTTTTGCTTGTGGACGTTGCAGTTTGCTCGCTCATCCTCTCTTTGTGTGCTTTCTCTGCTGGATGTGGTGTGTATCTCTAGCTCCAAGCTGTTGTCCATGAAAACCGTGAGCTACTTCCCTTGGATGTGAGTCGGACGTACTCCATCCTTCACTGCTGGACCGAGAAGTGTTTCTTCCAAGCTGCTGGATTTTTGTGGAGCTGGAACGTGATCTTCTCCCTGCCCGTGCACCTCTTGGACGTGAGACCATCCAGACCGTGTGGCTTCTCTTCACACAACTGCATGCTTCTCTGGCCGTGTGGTGTTTCTTTTTGCTAATGCTATTTCAGAAAAATTCTTCAATTTGTGCTGACTTCCTTAGTTCGTCGTGTAGTGTGCTATTTGCAATTCTTCAATCAAAATAAAACAAGGATGGCCTACCACTATGCTTAACCAATTCAGAATTTACACTTCACGTGAAAGCTGCACACCACATTAAATTGCAAGTGCTGTCTCCAATCATTTCTTTTTAACGTGAAGTGTAGGTGGACCACGTTCAGCATTTATTTCTCCTCCAAAAACCATAGCAACCCCATCCCATATTACTTTATTCTATGCCAAAGATGCTTCCCTCTTTAACGTGTAGTAGGTGGTGATTTGTTCGAAACAGTTTCAGAATTCCTTTTGAGACTTATTCCCTCATGCCACATGTCATCTTCTCTTTTCCTTGTAAGTTTCACGTAGAGTGCAACACCATTCTCTTAGCTTCTTAAAATAGTGTATTTACTCCAATTGGTGTGAATTGTGAGATCCTTCCAAAGCCAAGCCAAGTCGTGACAATTGAAATGTGGCAGCTGCACTTAATTTTTCACCATAAAAATTGTAAATCAACACCATAAATCTTGGATGTAATTTCCTGAATGTACAGTTTTGTTCAACTCAAAACAATTTGGACCTCTTTGCAACCAGTTAAGAGTCTAGAACCACATTTAATTTCTTTTTATGGCCATCAGATGCACTGTCCAATGATAAATTACAGCCACCACAAGTACTAAACAGCAAGCAAACAATGCAAACATATTTAGAACACTCAAACAGTACTCACTGGACTAACATAGGAGAGTAAACAAAATACTGGGAACAGTACAGATCGAATTTGAACAAAGTAAAAACTATACATGAAACTAGACATCTAGATGAAACTATGAAAAAACAATTGAATGGAAAACGGATACGAATTGAACTCGAACGAGGACAAACAAGTTGACACAAAATTCACACAGCAACCAACGAAAATTGAAGTGGCTGAAATGCATTGGCTCAATTGTCATTTCTCATTTAGCCTTCAAATGTCCCAAAAAGATATCCAAAATTTTCCCATAACTAATAATGCAAAATAATAAGCTCAGATAATTCAAATTAGTTAAAATAAGAATTTCTGATCGAATTAAGCACAATTAGGAAAAATAGGAAAATAACGGACGATTAAGCACAATTCCCTGATTAATTCTAGTACAATAAACTAAGTGAAGTGAAGAAAATATTGACTCATCACCAGGTTACTAGGAGATGCATTCCAGACCATGAGATTGACTCGGTCCTGCAGTTTTGTCATGCCTCCTTACCTGGTGGTCATCTGGGGATACAAAGAACAGCTCGTAGGGTGCTTGATTGTGGGTTCTATTGGCCTTCCATTTTCAAGGATGCGGAGAAGATTTGTAGCACTTGTGAGCCTTGTCAGAAAGCAGGAGGACAAATTTCACAGAGACAAGAGATGCCTCAACAGCCTATGCTATTCTGTGAGGTGTTTGATGTCTGGGGTTTAGATTTCATGGGTCCTTTTCCTGTTTCTTTTGGTTTTTCCTATATTCTCCTTGCTGTGGATTATGTTTCAAAATGGGTGGAAGCTAAAGCCACCAGAACTAATGATGCTCGGGTTGTTGTGGATTTTGTTAGATCTCACCTCTTTTGCAGGTTTGGAGTGCCTAGAGCAATTGTTAGTGATCAGGGAACCCATTTTTGCAACAGATCCATGCAAGCTTTACTCAAGAAATATGGGGTGACGCACAGAGTTTCTACACCTTACCACCCCCAAACAAATGGGCAGGCTGAGATCTCCAACAGGGAGATTAAGAGGATTTTGGAAAAGATTGTCCAGCCCAACAGGAAAGATTGGAGTAGTAGATTGGACGATGCTCTTTGGGCCCACAGGACTGCATACAAAGCACCGATTGGGATGTCTCCGTACAGGGTTGTCTTCGGAAAGGCATGTCATCTACCAGTTGAAATTGAGCATCGGGCATATTGGGCTGTGAAGACATGCAACTTCTCTATGGACCAAGCTGGAGAGGAAAGGAAGTTGCAAATAAATGAATTGGATGAAATAAGATTGGAAGCCTATGAGAACTCGAAGTTCTACAAGGAAAGAACCAAGAGGTTCCATGATAACTCCATTATTAGAAAGGACTTCGAGGTTGGCCAACAGGTTTTATTGTATAACTCTAGACTCGGCCTCATGGGTGGTAAGTTGAGATCAAAGTGGACTGGACCCTTTGTTGTGACTAATGTTTATCCTTATGGTGCAGTAGAAATCCAGGGTCCATCTGCAGCTAAAAGCTTCAAGGTGAACGGGCATAGACTGAAGCCCTTCCTCAGCAATCCTTCTCTGTTGGATGCAGTGGTGGAGGAGACGTCTTTGGTCTACCCCACCTACCCTCCCACCTGACTCAGGGAGTTTCTTCTCTCCTTCCCTCCTCACTTTTGTTGCACTTTGTCGATATCTGATGACTATTCTGATTGTTTTGATCTGCTGAATGTGACACACTGAGGACATTGTGTCGTTTAAGTGTGGTCTATTAGGGGAGGTTGTTTCTTTGTATATATATATTTCAGTTTGTATGCAGTTTGTTGTGTCTTATGTACAGTTTTGCATGATTTTCGTGAATTCTGGACTGTGATTAGGTTGTCAGTTTTCCTGCACTTCATTGATACTCTGAATTGTTAAAATCGTTGCTTTTCTTTGCTTGGGAGATAATCATGATATTTGAGAGTTGAATTGATGGTGACCATATTACCTGTGTGAGATTTGAGCCATTTGATGATCTTTCTTGTGTGTGATATATGCCTTGATTGCTTGCACATATGTCTTGGCTTTACTCTTTTAATTGATTCTTGACTAATACGCATGATTGAAAGTGAGAAAGGCATTTTGTTTTTGAGCCTCTAAGCCAGATAAGCCTACCCTGTTTTGATCCATTGATGACCCTTTTGAGCCTATGTTTTGCCCCATTTCTTCGTTTTGAAGCTCATACACTAGCCCTAAGTGAAAAACCATTATTACCTGAACCTTAGGGAATTTTGTAGCTTTGGAATTGTTTTGGGAATAAGTGTGGTCTCTTGGGAATTTCAGATGAATTGGCTAGTGAGTTCTCTTCATATCTTGTTTCTGTTTGTAAATATGTGGTGCATCTTGTCTCTTGAAATTGTGTGTTGAACAGAGTAAAGAAAAAAGACAGGATGAAGAAAAAAAAAATGATGAAAAAAAAAAATCAAAAAAACAGAAAAAATTGTGAACAACGGTGAATAATGGAGTTAACTAGAGGATGGAATTAGAGGCTGTAGGTGAGTTTGAATGTGTTTATACTTGTTCCCCATTGCTCATCTATCCCTTATGGTTTATAGCTTTTCATCCAGATATATCCTCCCTTGTCCTTGACCCCATTATGCCATAAAAAGACCTTTTGATTTGAACATGCGTATCTGTTTGAGTGTTGATATTAGAGGCTTGCCAAGCCTATTTGTGTTTGCTTTCTTGAGTTCATTGAGTGACATTGATTTACCTTAAACACTTGAGAGAAACACTGATTGTGTACATCTGTGAGGCTCTGTTGCTGTCGATTCATCTCTTAAACTAATTAACTGTTTCCCTTGTACTGAACTGTTCGGATGATTCTTTGAGTATTTGTTTACATTGATTCTGTGTGGAATTCTGCCTATACCTTTTACTGTCCAGATTTTGTGAGAATTGTGAAAGTGTGTTTCTGCTTTGGAGTCTTTGTTGTCTGTCTGTCGAGTATGTGTCACCTCCATGATGTTTGAGTAATTCGCTGTTCTTCCGTCTAGATTTTGCCCAGGAGTGCAAAAGACTAAGTGTGGTCTATTTTGATGAATCATTATTTTCTACACTGCACTTAGTTTATTGTACTAGAGTTAATCAGGAAAGTGTGTTCAAATATCCAGTATTTTCCCATTTTTCTGAATTGTGCTTAATTGTCCAGTATTTTCCTGTTTTTACTGATTGTGCTCAATTTGATCAGAAATTCTTATTTTACTTAATTTGAATTATCTGAGAATAATTATTTACATTATTGAGTGCAGGAAAATTCTGTAAACATTTTAGAACATTTGGAAGAATATTTATTTACACTGTATTATCTAGTCAAAGTCGTACTGCATTGAATTAATCTGTGTATTGATATTTTTCTTGGATTTGTAAAAGCAAAATAGGCTTGGCATCATTACACCTCACGGTTTATAGCTCTTGGAAGATGACAATTGTGCTGCCACATTTACTGAGTAAATGTCACGGCCATACACATACCTTGGTAAATGAAAAATTCAGCACACATTGAGAAAAGACATGGTATGCCACATGTGTTCAGAAAGAAGTTTTACAGCAGTTGGCTTATGCACGTGAAGATTAAAAGCATCATTTTTTGTCAACATGAAACACCAATTGGAGAGCTAAATCCAAGAACAAAGTCATCCCGGGAAACACCAATTGGAGGGCTAAATCCAAGCACAGGAGATTGATTGAAGAAAAATGAGGAAGCTAGCTGCTGCTAGGGGAGACAAGCTGCTACTCTATGGGCACAAAGAGACAACACACATGCTGATTTTGGAGGTCTCTTAACTCCTTCTTCTCGGCAATTTTTGGATCCATCATTCACTCTCATTTTTCATTCTTGTTTCTTTGGAAAAAAAAAACACACATACCAACATGGAGTAGGAGGAGATACAGAACCTATAGAGGAAGACCTCTAGTATGAACTGAGCTTGGAGATGAGGAGGAGAAGCTGCTGTCACGGCTGAAGTGGAGCAGAATTTAGCAAACACACGTTTCTTTCTTTTCTGGAGATGCATGAACTGAGTTGGAGATGAAGAGAGGAGCTGTTGTCATGGTGCAGAGGGAAGCATAAGTGATGGACTTTAGATGAATTGTGCAAGGTGATTTGCTTGGAGAAAACTCTTGAAGAAGTAGATGAATATGAGGTGTGATTCTCGGTCACAAGAACCAGATTTGCGTGATTCCTTCTTGCAATTTGGAGAAGTGAAGCCTTGGTCCACCACCACATGAAATTCTCGGCAAAAATGGTCCATGTAGTAGTATAGTGTATGAAGTTTTTGATGCTTTCAATTCCTTTGGTTTGCTTGCACGGTGGTATGCTTTAAATTTCAAAACTTGTAGTTTAATTTTTGCTTAAAGAAAGTTGGACGGTACCACTAGAAGAATTGCACGTTTTCACCTTCCAATCAATATTGCTTGTCTTTCTTTTATATAATGTTCATGGGTCCAGCAACATCATTATTTTACACATTTCTACTTTGTTTAATGAATAGAAACGTGAAGTGAATGTGCAGCTACGTTTTTTTTATTCTTTGGCAACAACAAAAGCTTTCAAAAGTTGTATTCTTATGTGAAAACCTCTTAGGTTTACGTGAATGAAGAAAGTGGTAGGGTCCTCCTTGTTTTCTTGCCAAAATGCTTTGTTATCTTTACTTTTCTTTTATGAAATACCATGTTGTTGTTGTGTCCAGTGGCAGCCCATCCCTTTAATATCTTTGCACCTTGTTTTGTCTTGTCATTGAAGGAATTAAGTGAATGGATGGATAGGAGAGCAAAGTTTTCAGAATTCTAAACCCCTTTTCACGTGAAGAAGACTTGGCCTATGGTCCTTTATTGTATTTTTTTTTTATTACTTTGAGACTTGTTGACTAAGATGGAGTAGTAGATAGCTTTTATTTTTAATTTGTTTTCAATTCCTTTTGCAAGTGAATGTACATGTGTGTAGAAGATGAATTTCACGTATGGAAAGAAAGAGGCAACCAAATTGTTTTGATATTTCTTCTTTGCTTGCCAAGTATGTCACGGCCAAGGAGTGGTTTTAAAGCATTTGAAATTTTCAATTTCTTTTGGTAGATGAATTGGTCACAATTGATAGTAGAGAAATTTTACTTTCTTTAATTTCTTTTGCTTTAAAATATTTTATATCACATGTTGGAATGATTTCTTGTATTTTTGTTTGTTGTATTTTGCTGATGTAATTTTAATTCTGTTTCCATATTTGCATTTTACTGTTTTCTGTATTTACTGCTTTACTGTATTTTTATTTTCTGTATTTTCGTTTTCTGTATACTGTATTTTTCTGTACTGCAGTTTTTCTGTTTCTGTATTTACTGTTGTGCTGTAAGTATTTATTGCTGTAATTTATTTTCTGTTTCTACTGTTTTCTGTATTTATTATTTACTGTATTTTCGTTTTCTGTATTTTTGTTATTTTGTATTTAGTTTTCTGTTCCAGATTTATTTTTACTGTTTTAGGTTACTGTATTTTCGTTTTCACTGTAGCAATTTCGTTTTTTTTTACTGTTTAATTTCGTTTTACTGTTTTAGTTTCAGTTTTACCATTTTAGTTTTATATTTACGATTTGTTTTTACTGATGCTTTTATTTTTGCGTTTAATGTTTTACGTTTTATGCATGTTTAATGTTCCCGCGTTTATTTTATTTTGACTGTATTTTACCGTTTAAGTTTTTACTATTTTAAAATTTACGTTACTGTTTTGAATTTTATTTCAACATTTTTAATTCAGTTTTATTTAATTTCCATTTTAATTTAATTTTTTTCCGCATAAAAACAAAAAT
>CM067761.1:27355910-27358410 GCA_034642375.1 Vigna nakashimae
TGCGAGAAAACCACACAAAAGACACTCACTTTTACCTGTCTGGGGTCGAGAAGTTCCATGACCTGCTGTCATTTCCACAGCCGGGCCACTTTCCTAATCAACCATGGAGCGGCGCGATGACGCCCCATTGCCTGGGTAGAGATCGAAAAACGGTACGAGGAGCCCCCAAGGCACCACTCTCGCACACCAGCCAAAGTGAGTCAAGCTGGCGTGAAGAGCTGCTCCCCCCCTATAAGGGGTTATTTTGCAAAAGGCAGATTTGTACAAGTAGATACACTTTTTCTGAGCAGACATAAGTCCATATCTCGAGCTACACAACGAATTGGGACGAGATTTTTTTGCAGGGATCCTTAGAAAAATGGTATCTCCCACTCCACCAAGTTTCATAATTTTTCTCAAAGGGGAAGTATTTTTTTTATTTTTTCCAAAACCCGAAAAACCGTAAAATCGGGAAAAATGGAAAAGTGCATCTAGAGGTCGACTTTTGAGCTGATTTTTTCCAGTCCACTTCATACCAACATAAGTAAGCTTCCCTCCAAATTTCATTCAATCCGCTCGCGGGAATTTTGTTTTATGACCTTTTTACAAAACGGCTAAACTTCAAAAATTTAGAACTACCTCAAGATGGTTTGCTTTTGCAACCAAACCTTCACAGCATTGTTTTGGGACCATTTGAAGTGTTTTCCAACCCATAAGTCTCAAAAATCATGACTTTAAAAAATTCACAAATTTTGGCCCCAACCACCATGCACCACAAACTTAGCCAAGTTTCACCACCAAACTTGGCTAGCTTCAAAACCCACCAAAATGAAAAACTTCTTGCACCAAGATTTTTACACTAGCATTTTGGTGATATAAAGAGGGCATTCCAAGCATCAAACCCCAAAAACCAAAACTTTGAAAATTTCACAAAACTTGCCACCATGCACCACAAACTTAGCCAAGTTTCACCACCAAACTTGGCTAGCTTCAAAACCCACCAAAATGAAAAATTTCTTGCACCAAGATTTTTAGGGTAGCATTTTGGTGATATAAAGAGTGCATTCCAAGCATCAAACCCCAAAAACCAACACTTTGAAAATTTCCCAAAACTTGGCACCAAGCACCAACTTAGCCAAGTTTCACCACCAAACTTGGCTAGCTTCAAAACCCACCAAAATGAAAAATTTCTTGCACCAAGATTTTTAGGGTAGCATTTTGGTGATATAAAGAGGGCATTCCAAGCATCAAACCCCAAAGACCAACACTTTGAAAATTTCCCAAAACTTGGCACCAAGCACCAACTTAGCCAACTTTCACCACCAAACTTGGCTAGCTTCAAAACCCACCAAAATGAAATATTTCTTGCACCAAGATTTTTACAGTAGCATTTTGGTGATATAAAGAGGGCATTCCAAGCATCAAACCCCAAAAACCAAAACTTTGAAAATTTCACAAAACTTGCCACCATGCACCACAAACTTAGCCAAGTTTCACCACCAAACTTGGCTAGCTTCAAAACCCACCAAAATGAAAAATTTCTTGCACCAAGATTTTTAGGGTAGCATTTTGGTGATATAAAGAGTGCATTCCAAGCATCAAACCCCAAAAACCAACACTTTGAAAATTTCCCAAAACTTGGCACCAAGCACCAACTTAGCCAAGTTTCACCACCAAACTTGGCTAGCTTCAAAACCCACCAAAATGAAAAATTTCTTGCACCAAGATTTTTAGGGTAGCATTTTGGTGATATAAAGAGGGCATTCCAAGCATCAAACCCCAAAGACCAACACTTTGAAAATTTCCCAAAACTTGGCACCAAGCACCAACTTAGCCAACTTTCACCACCAAACTTGGCTAGCTTCAAAACCCACCAAAATGAAATATTTCTTGCACCAAGATTTTTACAGTAGCATTTTGGTGATATAAAGAGGGCATTCCAAGCATCAAACCCCAAAAACCAAAACTTTGAAAATTTCACAAAACTTGCCACCATGCACCACAAACTTAGCCAAGTTTCACCACCAAACTTGGCTAGCTTCAAAACCCACCAAAATGAAAAATTTCTTGCACCAAGATTTTTAGGGTAGCATTTTGGTGATATAAAGAGTGCATTCCAAGCATCAAACCCCAAAAACCAACACTTTGAAAATTTCACAAAACTTGGCACCAAGCACCAACTTAGCCAAGTTTCACCACCAAACTTGGCTAGCTTCAAAACCCACCAAAATGAAAAATTTCTTGCACCAAGATGTTTACAGTAGCATTTTGGGGATATAAAGAGGGCATTCCAAGCATCACACCACAAAAACCAACACTTTGAAAATTTCCCAAAACTTGGCACCATGCACCACAAACTTAGCCAAGTTTCACCACCAAAATTGGCTAGCTTCAAAACCCACCAAAATGAAAAATTTCTTGCACCAAGATTTTTACAGTAGCATTTTGGTGATATAAAGAGTGCATTCCAAGCATCAAACCACAAAAACCAACACTTTGAAAAATTCCCAAAACTTGGCAC
>CM067761.1:27365910-27370910 GCA_034642375.1 Vigna nakashimae
GATGCACGAGGCATGGAGCCAGCCAACAAGAACATCCTCATCACAACTCACACGCCCTCACGTTCGCAAAGGCATCACACCACGAGACGGTCCACCCCCCACCTGCCACAGGCAAGCAAGCAAATGAAAACATCAAGTGACGCAACGCCAAGCATCGCTAGGCATGAAATGGGAACCATCGAGATAATAAGGGCCGCTACACGATCGCCTGCCTGGTCGGGGCTGAGCCAGGACTTTCGGAAATGACCGCTTGTCAAGTGAGACCCTCCCACAAAACCCTTCCGACCGAGGCCAAAAGATCCATCACGGACGTGGTGGAAGGTTTGATCTTCGGTCCGAACAGCGTGCGAGAAAACCACACAAAAGACACTCACTTTTACCTGTCTGGGGTCGAGAAGTTCCATGACCTGCTGTCATTTCCACAACCGGGCCACTTTCCTAATCAACCATGGAGCGGCGCGATGACGCCCCATTGCCTGGGTAGAGATTGAAAAACGGTGCGAGGAGCCCCCAAGGCACCACTCTCGCACACCAGCCAAAGTGAGTCAAGCTGGCGTGAAGAGCTGCTCCCCCCTATAAGGGGTTATTTTGCAAAAGGCAGATTTGTACAAGTAGATACACTTTTTCTGAGCAGACATAAGTCCATATCTCGAGCTACACAAAGAATTTGGACGAGATTTTTTGCAGGGATCCTTAGAAAAATGGTATCTCCCACTCCACCAAGTTTCATAATTGTTCTCAAAGGGGAAGTATTTTTTTTATTTTTTCCAAAACCAGAAAAACTGTAAAATCGGGAAAAATGGAAAAGTGCATCTAGAGGTCGAGTTTTGATCTGATTTTTTCCAGTCCACTTCATACCAACATAAGTAAGCTTCCCTACAAATTTCATTCAATCCTCTCGCGGGAATTTTGTTTTATGACGTTTTTACAAAACGGCTAAACTTCAAAAATTTAGAACTACCTCAAGATGGTTTGCTTTTGCAACCAAACCTTCACAGCATTGTTTTGGGACCATTTGAAGTGTTTTCCAACCCATAAGTCTCAAAAATCATGACTTTGAAAAATTCACAAATTTTGGCCCCAACCACCATGCACCACAAACTTAGCCAAGTTTCACCACCAAACTTGGCTAGCTTCAAAACCCACCAAAATGAAAAACTTCTTGCACCAAGATTTTTACAGTAGCATTTTGGTGATATAAAGAGGGCATTCCAAGCATCAAACCCCAAAAACCAACACTTTGAAAATTTCACAAAACTTGCCACCATGCACCACAAACTTAGCCAAGTTTCACCACCAAACTTGGCTAGCTTCAAAACCCACCAAAATGAAAAATTTCTTGCACCAAGATTTTTAGGGTAGCATTTTGGGGATATAAAGAGTGCATTCCAAGCATCAAACCCCAAAAACCAACACTTTGAAAATTTCCCAAAACTTGGCACCAAGCACAAACTTAGCCAAGTTTCACCACCAAACTTGGCTAGCTTCAAAACCCACCAAAATGAAAAATTTCTTGCACCAAGATTTTTAGGGTAGAATTTTGGTGATATAAAGAGTGCATTCCAAGCATCAAACCCCAAAAACCAACACTTTGAAAATTTCCCAAAACTTGGCACCAAGCACCAACTTAGCCAAGTTTCACCACCAAACTTGGCTAGCTTCAAAACCCACCAAAATGAAAAACTTCTTGCACCAAGATTTTTACAGTAGCATTTTGGTGATATAAAGAGGGCATTCCAAGCATCAAACCCCAAAAACCAACACTTTGAAAATTTCACAAAACTTGCCACCATGCACCACAAACTTAGCCAAGTTTCACCACCAAACTTGGCTAGCTTCAAAACCCACCAAAATGAAAAATTTCTTGCACCAAGATTTTTAGGGTAGCATGTTGGGGATATAAAGAGTGCATTCCAAGCATCAAACCCCAAAAACCAACACTTTGAAAATTTCCCAAAACTTGGCACCAAGCACAAACTTAGCCAAGTTTCACCACCAAACTTGGCTAGCTTCAAAACCCACCAAAATGAAAAATTTCTTGCACCAAGATTTTTAGGGTAGCATTTTGGTGATATAAAGAGTGCATTCCAAGCATCAAACCCCAAAAACCAACACTTTGAAAATTTCCCAAAACTTGGCACCAAGCACCAACTTAGCCAAGTTTCACCACCAAACTTGGCTAGCTTCAAAACCCACCAAAATGAAAAATTTCTTGCACCAAGATTTTTAGGGTAGCATTTTGGTGATATAAAGAGGGCATTCCAAGCATCAAACCCCAAAGACCAACACTTTGAAAATTTCCCAAAACTTGGCACCAAGCACCAACTTAGCCAAGTTTCACCACAAAACTTGGCTAGTTTCAAAACCCACCAAAATGAAAAATTTCTTGCACCAAGATTTTTACAGTAGCATTTTGGTGATATAAAGAGGGCATTCCAAGCATCAAACCACAAAAACCAACACTTTGAAAATTTCCCAAAACTTGGCACCATGCACCACAAACTTAGCCAAGTTTCACCACCAAAATTGGCTAGCTTCAAAACCCACCAAAATGAAAAATTTCTTGCACCAAGAGTTTTACAGTAGGATTTTGGTGATATAAAGAGTGCATTCCAAGCATCAAACCCCAAAAACCAACACTTTGAAAATTTCCCAAAACTTGGCACCATGCACCACAAACTTAGCCAAGTTTCACCACCAAACTTGGCTAGCTTCAAAACCCACCAAAATGAAAAATTTCTTGCACCAAGATTTTTACAGTAGCATTTTGGTGATATAAAGAGTGCATTCCAAGCATCAAACCCCAAAAACCAACACTTTGAAAATTTCACAAAACTTGCCACCATGCACCACAAACTTAGCCAAGTTTCACCACCAAACTTGGCTAGCTTCAAAACCCACCAAAATGAAAAATTTCTTGCACCAAGATTTTTAGGGTAGTATTTTGGTGATATAAAGAGTGCATTCCAAGCATCAAACCCCAAAAACCAACAATTTGAAAATTTGACAAAACTTGGCACCATGCACCACAAACTTAGCCAAGTTTCACCACCAAACTTGGCTAGCTTCAAAACCCACCAAAATGAAAAATTTCTTGCACCAAGATTTTTACAGTAGCATTTTTGTGATATAAAGAGTGCATTCGAAGCATCAAACCCCAAAAACCAACACTTTGAAAATTTCCCAAAACTTGGCACCAGGCACCAACTTAGCCAAGTTTCACCACCAAACTTGGCTAGCTTCAAAACCCACCAAAATGAAAAATTTCTTGCACCAAGATTTTTAGGGTAGCATTTTGGTGATATAAAGAGTGCATTCCAAGCATCAAACCACAAAAACCAACACTTTGAAAATTTCCCAAAACTTGGCACCAAGCACCAACTTAGCCAAGTTTCACCACCAAACTTGGCTAGCTTCAAAACCCACCAAAATGAAAAATTTCTTGCACCAAGATTTTTAGGGTAGCATTTTGGTGATATAAAGAGTGCATTCGAAGCATCAAACCCCAAAAACCAACACTTTGAAAATTTCCCAAAACTTGGCACCAAGCACCAACTTAGCCAAGTTTCACCACCAAACTTGGCTAGCTTCAAAACCCACCAAAATGAAAAATTTCTTGCACCAAGATTTTTAGGGTAGCATTTTGGTGATATAAAGAGGGCATTCCAAGCATCAAACCCCAAAGACCAACACTTTGAAAATTTCCCAAAACTTGGCACCAAGCACCAACTTAGCCAAGTTTCACCACAAAACTTGGCTAGCTTCAAAACCCACCAAAATGAAAAATTTCTTGCACCAAGATTTTTACAGTAGCATTTTGGTGATATAAAGAGGGCATTCCAAGCATCAAACCCCAAAAACCAACACTTTGAAAATTTCAAAAAACTTGCCACCATGCACCACAAACTTAGCCAAGTTTCACCACCAAACTTGGCTAACTTCAAAACCCACCAAAATGAAAAATTTCTTGCACCAAGATTTTTAGGGTAGCATTTTGGTGATATAAAGAGTGCATTCCAAGCATCAAACCCCAAAAACCAACACTTTGAAAATTTCCCAAAACTTGGCACCATGCACCACAAACTTAGCCAAGTTTCACCACCAAACTTGGCTAGCTTCAAAACCCACCAAAATGAAAAATTTCTTGCACCAAGATTTTTACAGTAGCATTTTGGTGATATAAAGAGTTCATTCCAAGCATCAAACCCCAAAAACCAACACTTTGAAAATTTCACAAAACTTGCCACCATGCACCACAAACTTAGCCAAGTTTCACCACCAAACTTGGCTAGCTTCAAAACCCACCAAAATGAAAAAATTCTTGCACCAAGATTTTTACAGTAGCATTTTGGTGATATAAAGAGTGCATTCCAAGCATCAAACCCCAAAAACCAACACTTTGAAAATTTCACAAAACTTGCCACCATGCACCACAAACTTAGCCAAGTTTCACCACCAAACTTGGCTAGCTTCAAAACCCACCAAAATGAAAAATTTCTTGCACCAAGATTTTTAGGGTAGTATTTTGGTGATATAAAGAGTGCATTCCAAGCATCAAACCCCAAAAACCAACAATTTGAAAATTTGACAAAACTTGGCACCATGCACCACAAACTTAGCCAAGTTTCACCACCAAACTTGGCTAGCTTCAAAACCCACCAAAATGAAAAATTTCTTGCACCAAGATTTTTACAGTAGCATTTTTGTGATATAAAGAGTGCATTCGAAGCATCAAACCCCAAAAACCAACACTTTGAAAATTTCCCAAAACTTGGCACCAGGCACCAACTTAGCCAAGTTTCACCACCAAACTTGGCTAGCTTCAAAACCCACCAAAATGAAAAATTTCTTGCACCAAGATTTTTAGGGTAGCATTTTGGTGATATAAAGAGTGCATTCCAAGCATCAAACCACAAAAACCAACACTTTGAAAATTTCCCAAAACTTGGCACCAAGCACCAACTTAGCCAAGTTTCACCACCAAACTTGGCTAGCTTCAA
>CM067761.1:27380910-27385910 GCA_034642375.1 Vigna nakashimae
ACGAGCATCATCACCCGGGGCACCGGGCGAAAAACGAACAAGATGCATGTTCGACCGTTCGATGCACGAGGCATGGAGCCAGCCAACAAGAACATCCTCATCACAACTCACACGCCCTCACGTTCGCAAAGGCATCACACCACGAGACGGTCCACCCCTCACCTGCCACAGGCAAGCAAGCAAATGAAAACATCAAGTGACGCAACGCCAAGCATCGCTAGGCATGAAATGGGAACCATCGAGATAATAAGGGCCGCTACACGATCGCCTGCCTGGTCGGGGCTGAGCCAGGACTTTCGGAAATGACCGCTTGTCAAGTAAGACCCTCCCACAAAACCCTTCTGACCGAGGCCAAAAGATCCATCACGGACGTGGTGGAAGGTTTGATCTTCGGTCCGAACAGCGTGCGAGAAAACCACACAAAAGACACTCACTTTTACCTGTCTGGGGTCGAGAAGTTCCATGACCTGCTGTCATTTCCACAGCCGGGCCACTTTCCTAATCAACCATGGAGCGGCGCGATGACGCCCCATTGCCTGGGTAGAGATCGAAAAACGGTGCGAGGAGCCCCCAAGGCACCACTCTCGCACACCAGCCAAAGTGAGTCAAGCTGGCGTGAAGAGCTGCTCCCCCCCTATAATGTGTTATTTTGCAAAAGGCAGATTTGTACAAGTAGATACACTTTTTCTGAGCAGACATAAGTCCATATCTCGAGCTACACAACGAATTTGGACGCGATTTTTTGCAGGGATCCTTAGAAAAATGTTATCTCCCACTCCACCAAGTTTCATAATTTTTCTCAAAGGGGAAGTATTTTGTTTATTTTTTCCAAAACCCGAAAAACCGTAAAATCGGGAAAAATGGAAAAGTGCATCTAGAGGTCGAGTTTTGAGCTGATTTTTTCCAGTCCACTTCATACCAACATAAGTAAGCTTCCCTCCAAATTTCATTCAATCCGCTCGCGGGAATTTTGTTTTATGACGTTTTTACAAAACGGCTAAACTTCAAAAATTTAGAACTACCTCAAGATGGTTTGCTTTTGCAACCAAACCTTCACAGCATTGTTTTGGGACCATTTGAAGTGTTTTCCAACCCATAAGTCTCAAAAATCATGACTTTGAAAAATTCACAAATTTTGGCCCCAACCACCATGCACCACAAACTTAGCCAAGTTTCACCACCAAACTTGGCTAGCTTCAAAACCCACCAAAATGAAAAACTTCTTGCACCAAGATTTTTACAGTAGCATTTTGGTGATATAAAGAGGGCATTCCAAGCATCAAACCCCAAAAACCAACAATTTGAAAATTTCACAAAACTTGCCACCATGCACCACAAACTTAGCCAAGTTTCACCACCAAACTTGGCTAGCTTCAAAACCCACCAAAATGAAAACTATCTTGCACCAAGATTTTTAGGGTAGCATTTTGGTGATATAAAGAGTGCATTCCAAGCATCAAACCCCAAAAACCAACACTTTGAAAATTTCACAAAACTTGGCACCAAGCACCAACTTAGCCAAGTTTCACCACCAAACTTGGCTAGCTTCAAAACCCACCAAAATGAAAAATTTCTTGCACCAAGATTTTTACAGTAGCATTTTGGTGATATAAAGAGGGCATTCCAAGCATCAAACCCCAAAAACCAACACTTTGAAAATTTCACAAAACTTGCCACCATGCACCACAAACTTAGCCAAGTTTCACCACCAAACTTGGCTAGCTTCAAAACCCACCAAAATGAAAAATTTCTTGCACCAAGATTTTTAGGGTAGCATTTTGGTGATATAAAGAGTGCATTCCAAGCATCAAACCCCAAAAACCAACACTTTGAAAATTTCACAAAACTTGGCACCAAGCACCAACTTAGCCAACTTTCACCACCAAACTTGGCTAGCTTCAAAACCCACCAAAATGAAAAATTTCTTGCACCAAGATTTTTACAGTAGCATTTTGGGGATATAAAGAGGGCATTCCAAGCATCAAACCACAAAAACCAACACTTTGAAAATTTCCCAAAACTTGGCACCATGCACCACAAACTTAGCCAAGTTTCACCACCAAAATTGGCTAGCTTCAAAACCCACCAAAATGAAAAATTTCTTGCACCAAGATTTTTACAGTAGCATTTTGGTGATATAAAGAGTGCATTCCAAGCATCAAACCCCAAAAACCAACACTTTGAAAATTTCCCAAAACTTGGCACCATGCACCACAAACTTAGCCAAGTTTCACCACCAAACTTGGCTAGCTTCAAAACCCACCAAAATGAAAATTTTCTTGCACCAAGATTTTTACAGTAGCACTTTGGTGATATAAAGAGTGCATTCCAAGCATCAAACCCCAAAAACCAACACTTTGAAAATTTCACAAAACTTGCCACCATGCACCACAAACTTAGCCAAGTTTCACCACCAAACTTGGCTAGCTTCAAAACCCACCAAAATGAAAAATTTCTTGCATCAAGATTTTTAGGGTAGCATTTTTGTGATATAAAGAGGGCATTCCAAGCATCAAACCCCAAAGACCAACACTTTGAAAATTTCCCAAAACTTGGCACCAAGCACCAACTTAGCCAAGTTTCACCACCAAACTTGGCTAGCTTCAGAACCCACCAAAATGAAAAATTTCTTGCACCAAGATTTTTACAGTAGCATTTTGGTGATATAAAGAGGGCATTCGAAGCATCAAACCTCAAAAACTAACACTTTGAAAATTTCACAAAACTTGCCACCATGCACCACAAACTTAGCCAAGTTTCACCACCAAACTTGGCTAGCTTCAAAACCCACCAAAATGAAAACTTTCTTGCACCAAGATTTTTAGGGTAGCATTTTGGTGATATAAAGAGTGCATTCCAAGCATCAAACCCCAAAAACCAACACTTTGAAAATTTCACAAAACTTGGCACCAAGCACCAACTTAGCCAACTTTCACCACCAAACTTGGCTAGCTTCAAAACCCACCAAAATGAAAAATTTCTTGCACCAAGATTTTTACAGTAGCATTTTGGGGATATAAAGAGGGCATTCCAAGCATCAAACCACAAAAACCAACACTTTGAAAATTTCCCAAAACTTGGCACCATGCACCACAAACTTAGCCAAGTTTCACCACCAAAATTGGCTAGCTTCAAAACCCACCAAAATGAAAAATTTCTTGCACCAAGATTTTTACAGTAGCATTTTGGTGATATAAAGAGTGCATTCCAAGCATCAAACCCCAAAAACCAACACTTTGAAAATTTCCCAAAACTTGGTGATACAGCTGTCGCGGCCGATCAAATTTGATGTGCAATTAAAAATGCAGTACAGTATTAGGAGGTGACTCCCAAGTCGTCTCTTAGGGACCAAATATGGTTCAGTCTCTTGTCAACACGTAGTGGGGGGATTTTTTTAATGGTTTTGTTTGAGGATAAAATTGAAATAAAACGTTTAAATAAAATTCACAAAGTAAAACTAAATTAAAATAGTAAAAATGAAATTGGTACTTTAAAATGAAATCACAGCAATTTGAAATAGTAAAAAAAAAATTTACGGATGCACAAAAAATATACAACAAGTCATTCCAATGAATTATAGAAAATATTTTAAGACAAAAGAGGGAAAATAAAATAAAACTTATCTACCATGACCCATTCATCTACCAACAAAAATTAAAAATTGCAAATGCTTCTAAAAAAAACTCCTTGGCTGTGACACATCCATGTATTCAATTTAAAGAAAATTAAAACAAGTAAAATGCTTCTCCTCTTCTTTGGCCGTGACACTTCATGTGTTGCATGCAAAGGAATTTAAAATAATTCAAGTGCTCTTTCTTCACGGTGCATTTCCAAAATCTATCATATTTTAATCCATATACTTCACCCATTTCCAAAAGCAATTGAAAACACTTTATCTATGACCGTGCAACTATTACTTCAATTTGTCCATTCATAAACAATTAAAAGAAATGTTTCAAATGGCCGTGAGCCACTTCTTCATTTCCATTCACGTAAAATGAAAGATGTTCCAAAATAAAAACCAAACTTTTGAAAGCTTTTGTCTTTTTATGAAACTAACACTTTACTTTTTCCCATAATAATATAAACAAACATATTCTTAAGAAATCAAGATTGGTGTTGCACTTCCACTTCACGGTTCTTTTCAATTTTAAAAAGTAAGCAAAGTAGAATTATATGAAAGAAAGATGATGTTGGACCATGAGCATTATCTAAAAGGAAAGTAAACAAACAAAACATATTCACATGGAAACACACATGTAGACCGTCCACTTTCTTAAGGCAAAATGAAATGTGTATTTGCTGAATTCAAAAGCATACCACACGAAAAACAAATCAAAGAGATTGAAAGCATTAAAAACTTCATAAACTATACTACTACATGGACCAATTTTGCCGAGAAAGTCATGTGCTGGTGGACCAAGGCTGCACTTCTTCAAGCTACTACTTCAAAGAAAGAATTCACACAAATTTTGCTATGGTAACCGAGAACTCCTCCTCCATATTCCACTTCTTCACTTATTTTCTCCAAGCTAAATGACTAATATACTTACCTTTGCTGCTGCAACAAATCAATTTCCAAGTTCAAGGTGTTATCCGTCCACTCATGCTTTATTTCCTACCATATACTCCTTTCCTTCAAGTTCCATCACCGTTCTCTTCTCATCCAAACTTAGCTTCTCCCTTTTCTCAAACAAACCAAGTTCTTCTCTTCCTCTTTACGTGAAAAGCAAACAAGCGTGTGGTTTTACTTCAACAAAAGCAATTCAACACCTTCAAGGTTTGCATATGGGTCTCTTCTTCTACATCGTGAGCTCCTTCCTCCAAGTTAACAATTTTCTTTTTCTTTTCTTTTATTTAGGTGATGGCAATATACTTCTATGAAAGGTATAACACTTTTTGACGTGCTACTTTGCTTCTAAAATGAAATGACCAAACATGCTATCTCTTTTCACAAAAGTTACAGAATGCTAGAAAAGATTGTGTGAATATGCAGAAAA
>CM067761.1:27395910-27408410 GCA_034642375.1 Vigna nakashimae
GATATTATTATTTACCCTAGACACTTGAGAGAAACACTATAGTGCATCTGTGAGGTTTTGTTATTTTCAAATCACCTCTTGAGCTGATTAATCATTTTGCTATGTATTGAATTGCTTGGATGATTTCTATGAGTATCTTCTTTTCTTGATGATGTGTTGGATATTTTCTACATCTTTTCTCTGTCCAGACTTCTTGAGAACTATGTAAATTCTATTTACTTTCTTTTGAGTTTTATTTTTCTGTCTCCTGAGTTTTGTGTCGCCTCCCTAAAAGTCTTTTGAATTTTTCCTTGATCTGTGTCTTGATTTTGCCCAGGAGTGCAAAAGACTAAGTGTGGTCTATTTTGATGAATCAATATTTTATTCACTTCACTTAGTTTATTGTGCTAGAATTAATCAGGGAATTGTGCTTAAATGTCTGATATTATTCCGTTTTCGTTAATTGTGCGTAATTTGATCAGAAATTCTTATTTTAATTAATTTGAATTATCTGAGCTTCTTATAAATGATTACAGGAAATTTTGGAAATGCAAATTGAGACATTTAAAAGAATATTCATTTTTACACTTTGTTATTTAATCAGAAAACGCTACACTGCATTCACTTATTTTGTGTTGAATTGAAAAAGATTTGAAGAAGTGTACCAGTATATAGAAGCACACGGCTCTTGTACTCAAATGTGTGAAATTGAAGAATAAAATTGGGTTGTACACGTAAAACAAGTGGAAGACAAGGGAGCCCCACATCCTTTCTTATCTTGAAACATCTTGAATTTTAAGAAAATGGAGGGGACCACCTTGAAGTTAAGTTTCTCAAAATTATTGAAGAGAATAGGTACATGGAGAATTCACGTGACAAACACAAAACCATATGGGAAATGATGAGGGGACCACGTTGCAACAAGTGCAGCTCAGTTTTGTCAAGCACATGGTTTTCACATATTCAAAAAGGAAGGCTCTTGGTTTTGGCTCATGGTTTTTCCCCATGGAATTAATTTTCTTGGCACTAGGTGCAGCATACAACAAGCTTGAAGCCACCACCGAGAAGACCTCTCCACCTTCTTGTTGTTAGCACACACAAATTGGAGGAAGCAAGAAGAAGGTGATGTCGCGTTCATAATGTCCAGCTGCCACAGAGGGAGATCTTCATCCATCAGCAGAGGAGCTTCATCCAGGAACGTTGTTCACTTGATGGTGGGAACGTGCAAACAGAAGGTGCTGGAACGGAGGGGAGTAATGCTTGAATGAAGAGAAGCCGTATGGGAATCTCCACCAGTAGAAGCAGCAGCCAGATGCAGTGCAACAACCTTCACCAATCATTCCAGCAGCTCCAGAAGCAACCATCACTGCACCGGCCAGCCTTCAACCATTCCAGACAGCAGTCCAGTAGTTTGGAAGCAGGTTCCAGCCACAACCAGCAAGCACCGTGTACATCTGGCAGCAAGGGAGGCAGCTTCCAGCTGGAGGAGCACCGTAAAGAATGGTGATTCACGATTGAAGAGAGGAGTTCACGTGGCGTAGCCAATCTAGCAACAAGGATCCTAGTAACTTCAAGGTCCAGCATGCTCACAATGGAGGTCTACGGGTAGCAGCATTTGATTAGTTTTTGAAGTGATACATTTACTCTTTGCATGCTGAAAGCACATTTCCACTAAGCTGAAAAGGGTGGCTTGAGACAGTGGTTTGAGACAGACCAGAGATTGCATGCCACGGTCTAAGTGAAAGCTCTTCCAATCTCCTTTGAGACACACCACGGATCCAGCTAGCTAGGAAATAGCAGTTCACGTAGCCCATCCAACAGCAAAGAGAAGCATCCATAGAAGAGAACCAGCAGCCGTGGAGGAAAAAAAATTCGATCCATTGTTTTGGAATGGAGAAGGATGCATGCAGAAACAAACTGAAGAAGACAAGTGAGGGCCCCACCTATTTGTTCAGTTTTGGCACATCTAAGAAGCTCGTGAACATTTGCAGATTATTAGAGAAAACAAACCTTAAAGTTGGAAGGTCACGAGAAAGGACTGCCAAGTGGAGACAAAACACGCTGAAATGAAAGAGGAGAACACGGGAGTTTGTCCAGAGAGTGCTATAAAATGCAAGCAAGCAGAAGGAGATTTGATTTAGATTTTATGAGGATTTTAGGAATCAGTAGTTTAGGACAGCCATGGAAGAGGCTCTCGCCTCTTCCTCTTTCTTTTTCCATTCTCGGTTTTCCATTTGAATGCAACATGTTCTGAAGGTTGTAGTGTGTTATTGTAATTTTTATTTTCACTGTCCAGGAATTTAATTTCAAGTGTTGAATCTTTGCTAAATTTGATTTCCAATTAAATGCTTTTAATTTTATTGTGTCTTTATTTTACCTTTTAATATTTTTCTCCACTGTTAAATTCTGTCATTATGTTTTACTGGTCATTTATTAAGAGTCGTTTTTACGGTTTATTTTTACTGGAACTATTGGTAAATTTTAATTACACTGTTGTTTTGTCTTCTGCATATTTACTGTTCTGTGTTTTAATTTCCAACACTGTAATTTTTCCATTGTCTATTTTTACCATCTTTTACCGTTTAGTTTTTACCGTCGTTAAAATTTACTTCAGTGTTTTTAATTCTGTCTTATTTTAATTCCAATTTTAATTTATTTTTCCGTACCACAAATCACAAACCCCCCCCCCACTTCGTAAAAAAATCTGAGACTGAACCACCAAAAATTGGTCCTTGAGAGACGACCTAGGAGTCACATCCTAGCACTGTACTGCATTCTTATTTGCAATCAACTTTTGTGAGCGGTGCGACCCGTTCGTCAAAAAATGGCGCCGTTGCCGGGGACCAATGGAGGTTTGGTTTTAGATTTTTGTTGTATAAAGTTTTGTTCTGTTAATATGTTTGTTTTGTGTGTTTTGTCTTGTATATTTCTGTAGGCGATAACGACACCTTCAACAAATTTTGGCGGCGTTGTCACTTCAGTTCCAGGTTTTTTGTTTTAGATTTTTGCTGTGTTTTTCGATTATGTGGTGTTAATATATATTGTGTATATATGTGTTTAATTGTGCTATGTTCTGTATTTAGTTGTTATTAAAAAACAAATTTGAAAATTAAAAAAAAAAAATTAATTAAAATTTTTTACTATTGATGTTCTGTCTTGTGTGTGCTTGTAGCATGTATAAATGTGTTTTGTTTTATCTGATTCGTAATTTTTAGTTTTTAGTTTTTACTTTTTATTTTTCCATGTCTACCTATTTTAATGTTGTGAATAATGCTTATTCTGCCAATGTCTGTGATTATGATTCTTATTCTGCATATTACTTTGATTTTAAATCTGCTGATTTTTATGATGAGAACAATATGTTCCATCATCCAATTTTTGAGAGCTCTCTTTGGGAGCAAATTCCACAATACGAGAGTCAGCAGTATGATGCTCCTACCCAAATAACTCCTCAGCCTTCAACTTCTAAGCCTACATTAAAGGAGTTACTAGAGCAGATGACAATGCAGAACATTCAGTTTCAGAAAGGGAACATGCAGTTCAAGCAAGAAAGCATGGAGTTCCAGCAGGAAACTCAAGCTGCCATACAGAATCTGAGTGATCAGATCAGGCAGATGGCCACTCTTGCACCTGAGGAGACTGATGAAAATTTTGGGGACCCGGCAGAAGTAAGCAGTAATCCTGAACCAGGTAGACCACCTTCACCTTCCCACACTCTAGAAATCTTCAAGGAAGAGGAGGTAAGCATACCACAATTTGATTATTATGTTGATTGTGATAATGATCGGTATGCTAATGACTATATTCTTGCTGAGTCTGATTTTAATTTTTCCTCTGTGCATGATGAGAACCGCTTTTTACTATCACATTTGAATGGTTATTCTTCATGCACTGAACATGAATCTGAGTCTATGATTAATATTGCATGCAATTTAGAAATTGATTCATGTTATGAGGATTTATCTAAGGCTCAGTATGATGAATTGGGATGGGGTGTTATACCTCTGCATGAAATTTCTGCGGAACCACATTGCACTAACCATGTTGCAGGAGGTACGTATAAATTTGATCAACATACACCCACAGTGGAAAACAAAGGTGCTGACACTGACAGTTCAAAGATCAACAAGCACCTACTGAATCCGCTCAGTAACAATATTTGCTGCTTAGATCCGGCGGTGGAGGACATTTCACTGCTTGATCAAATCTGGAGGATGAAGCAGTTCGTCCTCAACAATTTCATACTGGATCCTGAAGCGAAGAACATCTCCCTACAAGTCCAAAATTGGCAACTGCCACCCTGACCAGGGAAGTTTTCTTTTTCTTTCTTCCCAGTTTTCATATTTTTAGTGCACTTGTCCTTTATCTGTTTGTTGTTTTAGTTTATGATCTTATGCTTAGAAAACATTTAGGACAGTGTAGTTTAAGTGTGGTCTCGGGAAGATTCTGATTTTTGTTTTTCTTTTAAGTTTGTTTTTCCTTTTCTTTTTAGTTTTCGAATTATTATTATTATTTTTTTAAAAAAAAAAAAAAAATATGTGTTCTGTGTTTTATTTGCTTCGTGATTTTTAGTGTTTGTACTAAAAAGAAAAAAAAAATTCGAAAATTCAAAAAAAAAAAATAAAATAAAAAATAAAAATAAAAATAAAAATAAAAAAATTTGTGTTGTGTTTCAAGTATGTTATTTTGTTAATGTATGTTTTGTAAATATATGTTTTGTCTGCTGTTTTTGACATTTGTGTTCTTTCTGCTTTGATATTTTGTGTTCGTTATTTGGTATTTTGTTTCGTTAATATGTGTTCTGTTTTTATTTATTTATTTAGTTTTTGTTAAAACATAAAAAAATCAACAGAGAGCAAAATTGTAGTAAAAGGCAGATAGGTGTAATTTGAGCTGAAACTATCTGAGTGCTTTTATTGAAATAACCAAGTTCACCGATAACATGCTGTCTTACTCTGTTAATTATAGATAATAAAAAAAAAAAAAACATAATAAGATAGTAAGGGCAGTAGTCGATCATTAGTGATCGTTTAGGATTACAGTCCAACAAATAAAAAAAAAATAAAAAAAAAAAAACAAACATAAGCGTAATAATGATGTTCGGGGTTCGATCATTTGTGATCGTTAATATTACAGACCTGAATAAAAACAACAAAAACATAAAAAAAAATAAATAAACAAAACATTAAAACTGGAAGAATTCACGAGCTGGTTGTGGTGGTCTAAGGGAGAGCTCCGTTGAGGGAGCTCTGGTTCGGAATGTGAGAAGCATGGGTGGAGGGATTTGTCTCTCATCTCTATCATCGTCTATGATGATCGGAACGGGAAACAGATTCAGCAGCCTCGGTGCCCTCATTATCACCCAGTTATTTTCTTTCAAACAAAAAAAAATTGTGTTAATTATAGAAGAGGAAGTGAAAATTTTCAATAAAAATGGAGGTATGATGAGAGTTCTTACCGTACATATATAGCGGCAGTTGTGAAAAGAGAGTGCCAGTGGGGTCTATCTCCGCTTGCCAGCGCCTGACCCGATTGCCATGGTTGTTAAACCAGCAGTGCACGTTATATTCGGTGGCATCTGCGAAGGTCCTTAGTCGAGACGCGATCTCGACGACTTGCGCTCGGCTTGGGTGTGTGACCCCATAGTTGTAGATGTTCATCATCATCTTGATCTGATCATCTGTAGGACGCCATCGCTGACTAGTGTATCTCTCTGATTCCATCTCACTTGTCATCATTCCTCTTGAAATATTCTAAAACTTAATAAAAAAAAAATATATATAAAAATAAAAAGAACAAAAACATAAAAAAAAAAAAAGAAAAACAAAACATAAAAAAAAAAGAAGCATAAAAAAAAATTAGATTAGTTCTCTGTTTTCTTTATTTGTTCTTGTTTCCTTTTAGATTTATTTTGTCCAGTCTGTATTTGATGTTTCAGTGTCTGGTCTCAGATCTGTTTCACGGTCCTTGCAAAAGGGTCCTAAACGGATCTACGTCCAGTTGTCCGATTGTTCTTGTCCATATTGTTCTTGTATATTATGTTTCTGTGTTTTATTTAATTTTAAGTGGGGTACGTGGCGTTGTTCTACCCGATTGTCTCTGCAATACCTTCAATCGAAGGGAGATTAACATCTGGTTTCCAGCCTATATACCCCTTAAGTTTTTAGACAGTTGTGTTTTATGTGTTTAAGTGTTTAAATTACAAAAAAAAAAAAAAATAAAAAAAATGGAAAGCAGGAAAATGGAAAAGAGGGAGAGCAGGCAAGAGATCAGAGAAGAAAAAGAAAGAAAGAAGGAAATACTGAAAGGGAAAGACTGGAAAGCAGAGAAAGGAAAAGAAAGCAGTGAAAGATCTGGAAACTTAAGCAGAAAAAGAAGAAATAGAGATCCAAGGTGCAGAGAACTTACCTGGAGAAGTAGAGCTGGCAGAGAAGCTCCTCGCGGATCTCAGACTCTTCAGTTGGCACGGTGGCAGAGGCTCCTTGCAGGACTCGTACACCTTCAGAGCACGCGGACACGAGTGGAGAGGCTTCCTCACAGATCCAGACGCTCAGGAGAGAGTGAGAGTCAGAAATGTTGCTCGAGGCGGAGGAGTGACCCTTTTATAGCAGGATTGCTTTCCACTGTAGCAACAGTTCCGGTCTTTGCCACCGAGACTGTTGTCACAGTACCGGTCTCCTTTTTCAGAAAAAAAATAATAAAAATAATAAAAAAAAATAAAAAAATAAATAATAATAAAAAAAATTAATTAGCATCTACTGATGGGTGCTAGGTGATTTAGACATCTGCTGATGGATGTCGCTGATAACATCTACTGATGGATGTTACTGAAAAATTTCTTCCCATTTTTCCTACTTTTTATTGCACTTGTCTATATTATTTGACTACTCTGAAGTTGATCATCTGATGATTGTAACACACTGAGGACATTGTGTGATTTAAGTGTGGTCTACTGGGAAGAAATTCTGATTTTTCTGATTTTTCTGTTAGATTGTATTTTGTGTGTTAAATTTTTTGTTTTTGAGTGTTAATTTTTTCTGTTTTAAGTTATTTTTATCGAGTTTTGTGTGCAATAAATTTTACATTTTTCTTTTGATTTCTGGATGATGTTTAAGTTGTAGATTTTTCCTTCACTTACTTAATACTTATGGTTTGAAATCCTTGCTTTTCTCTGCTTGGAAGATGATTATAATGTTTAAGAGGTTGATTTGATTGTGACGAATACCCTGTGTGAGATTTGAGCCACTTGATGTTCTTTCTTTTGTGTGATATGTATCTTGATTGCTTGCACATATGCTTTGGCTTGATTCTTTTTGATATACCTTATTTATATGCATGTTTAGAAATGATAAAGGCATTTTTGTTCTTGAGCCTCTTTAGCCAAATAAGCCTACCCTGATATTATCCTTTGATAACCCCTTTGAGCCTATACTGTATATATTTCTTTGTGTTGAAGCTCATACACTGATCCTAAGTGAAAAACAAATGATTACCTTAACCTTAGGAAAGTCTGGAGCTATAGAAGTATTTTGTGAATAAGTGTGGTCTCCTTGGGAATTCTGATGAATTGGCTAGTTGGTTCCTCATCATGTTTTGAAATGATAATTTATATCCTGTTGAAAAAAAAAAAAAAAGAAGAAGACAGGATGAGAAAAAAATTTTGATGAGAAAAAGAGAAAAATTGAAAAATAATTTTGTGAATAATGGAGTCGAGAAGAGGATTGAATTAGAGGTTTGGGTGAGATTTCACTGTGTTTACATTTTTTCCCCAGTGCTCCTCTATTTCTTCTGAGCTATAGCTACTTATCCATATTTATCCTCCCCTGTCCTTGGCCCCATTACAACCCAGTAAAGACCTTTTGATCTGAACATGCATATGTTTTAAGTATTGATAATTAGAAGCTTGCCAAGTCTACTTGTGTTTGTTTTCTTGAGTACATCGAGCTGATATTATTATTTACCCTAGACACTTGAGAGAAACACTATAGTGCATCTGTGAGGTTTTGTTATTTTCAAATCACCTCTTGAGCTGATTAATCATTTTGCTATGTATTGAATTGCTTGGATGATTTCTATGAGTATCTTCTTTTCTTGATGATGTGTTGGATATTTTCTACATCTTTTCTCTGTCCAGACTTCTTGAGAACTATGTAAATTCTATTTACTTTCTTTTGAGTTTTATTTTTCTGTCTCCTGAGTTTTGTGTCGCCTCCCTAAAAGTCTTTTGAATTTTTCCTTGATCTGTGTCTTGATTTTGCCCAGGAGTGCAAAAGACTAAGTGTGGTCTATTTTGATGAATCAATATTTTATTCACTTCACTTAGTTTATTGTGCTAGAATTAATCAGGGAATTGTGCTTAAATGTCTGATATTATTCCGTTTTAAATTAATTGTGCGTAATTTGATCAGAAATTCTTATTTTAATTAATTTGAATTATCTGAGCTTCTTATAAATGATTACAGGAAATTTTGGAAATGCAAATAGAGACATTTAAAAGAATATTCATTTTTACACTTTGTTATTTAATCAGAAAACGCTACACTGCATTCACTTATTTTGTGTTGAATTGAAAAAGATTTGAAGAAGTGTACCAGTATATAGAAGCACACGGCTCTTGTACTCAAATGTGTGAAATTGAAGAATAAAATTGGGTTGTACACGTAAAACAAGTGGAAGACAAGGGAGCCCAACATCCTTTCTTATCTTGAAACATCTTGAATTTTAAGAAAATGGAGGGGACCACCTTGAAGTTAAGTTTCTCAAAATTATTGAAGAGAATAGGTACATGGAGAATTCACGTGACAAACACAAAACCATATGGGAAATGATGAGGGGACCACGTTGCAACAAGTGCAGCTCAGTTTTGTCAAGCACATGGTTTTCACATATTCAAAAAGGAAGGCTCTTGGTTTTGGCTCACGGTTTTTCCCCATGGAATTAATTTTCTTGGCACTAGGTGCAGCATACAACAAGCTTGAAGCCACCACCGAGAAGACCTCTCCACCTTCTTGTTGTTAGCACACACAAATTGGAGGAAGCAAGAAGAAGGTGATGTCGCGTTCATAATGTCCAGCTGCCACAGAGGGAGATCTTCATCCATCAGCAGAGGAGCTTCATCCAGGAACGTTGTTCACTTGATGGTGGGAACGTGCAAACAGAAGGTGCTGGAACGGAGGGGAGTAATGCTTGAATGAAGAGAAGCCGTATGGGAATCTCCACCAGTAGAAGCAGCAGCCAGATGCAGTGCAACAACCTTCACCAATCATTCCAGCAGCTCCAGAAGCAACCATCACTGCACCGGCCAGCCTTCAACCATTCCAGACAGCAGTCCAGTAGTTTGGAAGCAGGTTCCAGCCACAACCAGCAAGCACCGTGTACGTCTGGCAGCAAGGGAGGCAGCTTCCAGCTGGAGGAGCACCGTAAAGAATGATGATTCACGATTGAAGAGAGGAGTTCACGTGGCGTAGCCAATCTAGCAACAAGGATCCTAGTAACTTCAAGGTCCAGCATGCTCACAATGGAGGTCTACGGGTAGCAGCATTTGATTAGTTTTTGAAGTGATACATTTACTCTTTGCATGCTGAGAGCACATTTCCACTAAGCTGAAAAGGGTGGCTTGAGACAGTGGTTTGAGACAGACCAGAGATTGCATGCCACGGTCTAAGTGAAAGCTCTTCCAATCTCCTTTGAGACACACCACGGATCCAGCTAGCTAGGAAATAGCAGTTCACGTAGCCCATCCAACAGCAAAGAGAAGCATCCATAGAAGAGAACCAGCAGCCGTGGAGGAAAAAAAATTCGATCCATTGTTTTGGAATGGAGAAGGATGCATGCAGAAACAAACTGAAGAAGACAAGTGAGGGCCCCACCTATTTGTTCAGTTTTGGCACATCTAAGAAGCTCGTGAACATTTGCAGATTATTAGAGAAAACAAACCTTAAAGTTGGAAGGTCACGAGAAAGGACTGCCAAGTGGAGACAAAACACGCTGAAATGAAAGAGGAGAACACAGGAGTTTGTCCAGAGAGTGCTATAAAATGCAAGCAAGCAGAAGGAGATTTGATTTAGATTTTATGAGGATTTTAGGAATCAGTAGTTTAGGACAGCCATGGAAGAGGCTCTCGCCTCTTCCTCTTTCTTTTTCCATTCTCGGTTTTCCATTTGAATGCAACATGTTCTGAAGGTTGTAGTGTGTTATTGTAATTTTTATTTTCACTGTCCAGGAATTTAATTTCAAGTGTTGAATCTTTGCTAAATTTGATTTCCAATTAAATGCTTTTAATTTTATTGTGTCTTTATTTTACCTTTTAATATTTTTCTCCACTGTTAAATTCTGTCATTATGTTTTACTGGTCATTTATTAAGAGTCGTTTTTACGGTTTATTTTTACTAGAACTATTGGTAAATTTTAATTACACTGTTGTTTTGTCTTCTGCATATTTACTGTTCTGTGTTTTAATTTCCAACACTGTAATTTTTCCATTATCTATTTTTACCATCTTTTACCGTTTAGTTTTTACCGTCGTTAAAATTTACTTCAGTGTTTTTAATTCTGTCTTATTTTAATTCCAGTTTTAATTTATTTTTCCGTACCACAAATCACAAACCCCCCCCACTTCGTAAAAAAATCTGAGACTGAACCACCAAAAATTGGTCCTTGAGAGACGACCTAGGAGTCACATCCTAGCACTGTACTGCATTCTTATTTGCAATCAACTTTTGTGAGCGGTGCGACCCGTTCGTCATTCATCCTCCAAATTTGATCAAGCAGTGAAATGTTTTCCACTGCTGGATTTATGCAGTTATTGTTGATGAGCAGGTTCAGCAGGTGCCTATTGTTGTTGAAACTTTGGTGAGCGGTGGCACCTTTGTCTTCCACTGTGGGTGCATATTGGTCAAATTCAATTGTACCTCCTGCAATAGGGTTAGTGCAAAATGGTTCCACCGAAATTTCATGCAGAGGTAAAACACCCAAATCCAGTGTAACAAGCTGAACCTCAGATACATCCTCAGAACATGAATCAATTTTAAAATTACATGCATTATCAACCACAGACTCATATTCATGTTCAGTGCATGGAGAATAAACATTTGAATGTGATAGTAAAAAGCAATTCTCATCATGCACAGAGGAAAAATTAAAATCAGACTCAGCAACAATATAATCATTAGCATACCGATCATCATCACAATCAACAGAATAATCAAATTGTGGTATGCTTACCTCCACTTCCTTGAAGATTTGTAAAGTAGTGGAGGATGAAGGTGGTCTACCTGGCTCAAAAGTATTGCTTATTCCTGCCTGGGCCTCAAAATCTTCATCAGTCTCCTTAGGTGCAATAGTGGCCATCTGCCCGATCTGATCAGTCAGATTCTGAATTGCCGCTTGAGTTTCCTGCTGAAACTCTATGCTATTTTTCTTGAACTGCATGTTCCCTTTCTGTAACTGAACGTTCTGCATGGTCATCTGCTCCAGTAACTCCTTTATTGTAGGCTCAGAAATCGAAGGCTGAGGAGTAAATTGAGTAGTAGCATCATAGAACTGCATCTGCTGTTCTTGCTGGACTAGTGGAGGCATCAAAGTATTCTGGAATGGTGGTTCTTGATATCGATACTGGGGAGCACTGTACCATCCCAAGGTAGGGTCATTCCCTCCAGGACCGTTGCTGTATCCATCTTGTGCAGGGAAAAATTCGATCAGAAAATTTTGCTCAAGATCTTCCCATCTGGTAATGAGTCCTCGAGGAAGACAATTCAACCAATCCTTAGCTGCTCCTTGTAATGAATGCTGAAACGCCGTCAAGAAAATGTAATCATCTGGGACATTTGGAGGTTTCATTGCAGAACAAATTCTATAGAAATTTGCCAAATGTTCATGTGGGCATTCTCCTGCAAATCCATGAAACTTAGGGAGCAGATATATCAGTCCAGCGCTTAGAACGCAATGAATATCATCCTTTGTAGGTGGGACCGGCTCACTAGGAGCGCTCTCAGTAATTTGAGGATGATCCATATAATTCCCGACATAGAAATCAACAGAATTATAATCAGAGTAACATGCAGAAGGAGAATCATAATTATGGGCATAGACAGAATAAGCATTTTTCACAAAATTAAAATCGGTAGACATGGAAAATAAAAATAAAAATTAAACACTAAAAATTACTAGACAAACAAAATACAACACATTTATACATGCTACAGGCACACACAAAACAGAACATAAAAATAATTTTATTATTATTTTTTTTAAAATTAATTTTTTTTTTTACTTTTTTTTTTTAATTAACAGACAAAATACATACGACACACATACAAAAAATAGAACATCACAACACAATTAAACATGCTACAGGCACAAACAAGACAGAACATCAACAAAACTTTTTTTTTTTTAAATATAACAACTAAATACAAAACACAACACAATAAAAATATAAAAGACAAAACATATATTAACACAACATAATCGAAAAACACAGCAAAAAATCTAAAACAAAAAACCTGGAACTGAGTGACAAC